>JACCPG010000178.1:0-224361 GCA_016069955.1 Drepana arcuata
TACTCAGTTGCAAAGCAAACTTATACTATTAAGACGGCGATGGACTCGTCATGTCTTACGGTGGCATCTAAATATGTATTCACCGAAATGGGTGTTGTTAGCCTCTGCCTACCTCTTTCAATGTATATCTACACAAGTTTCCAGAAGGGGGACCCACTACAGAATCAATATTGTACAATACTCTAGTTACCTCGAATTACTTATTCAAAATGTTGGCATTTTTTATTTAATGGTTGAGCAATGAAATTGGATACTACTCAAATGCAGCATATTATCAATTCTAGACCTAAATGGTGGTGAAAGGGAAAGTGGCCACAGCCCAATAGTAGCTGGAATTGTTTCTAACGAATTTGCCTAAAATGTTGTGTACAAACGTCAGAGCATAGACCGGATAATATAGAGTACTTGTAGAGCTTATCGCTCGTCCAAACTGGTGTAATTATTGTTGAATGTAATTAAGGGGTGGAAAACATTGTAGATAAGATAATGTTCATTAACCAAGGAGGCACTTATTTTTGGGTCCCTTTAAAAGTGGATGCGTGGTATTTTAATAGTGTCCTAGAGGACGACGATACATGGATAAGAGTTCAAAAACAAAAGCTCTTAAGATTTTTAATGACAAACAAGTCGACAGTAAACATTTTGTGGAAACATAAGTAAAGAAAAGATTTCAATATTTAATCTGAACCATTGATAGGATTTATGTGCTTTATCTTAGTTGCATTGACAAAATGGTTTGCTATCTCAATGGGTTAATAGCCAATTGCGTTTCAGCATCCCAATTTAACGATCGTCATTCAAGGAGGCATCGAAATACATATGTTTAATATTGTTACACAAACGTTAAGTTGGTATCCTTATTTTTTTTAAATAGCTTTCTTTTTTTCTTAGAAATCAAAATAAATTGCTACTTTACAAACACTGAATATCGAATTTTATTTCTACTTGTGTATTGCGATACAAAAATATGCCTATAAATAACTTGCATATTTAATACGTAACAGTATTCGCAGCAATTCAATTCACGTGGTAGATTGTAAGATTACTTGAATATAGCAAAATTATATTGTCATTATCTGTTTCAGGTATGCACATCGCTTGATCTACGTAACATAGTGAGTTTTTACCTTATCTCAAGCTCAACTGCCAGCATAAAACACCATCTATGGCGCAGTTTCGATGTTATCTCGATGCAGTCTAGACTTCGCTCGTAATGGTCCAGTACAGCGTAAGTCTAGACATCACAATGTTTAACCTTTTACTGCCCACGGCATGTGTGAAGATTTTAAACTGTTTATAAGAAGTCCTTGAACGGTTAGGTAGAAGTGTATTTGTATTACCCCACACACCACATTTCGCCGGAGATATATTTTAGGTGACATCGTGATAGAGAAGATTCCATCGCCGTTACTAAAGCACGTCTATCCATACGTCTTTCAATTTCTTCTCAAATGTATGCAGGTTTCCTCTCAAAGTTTTCCTTCTTCGTAAATCTCGTGGTGTGACTAATCACTGTACTCAGCTCAGAAACTCATTCGTACATAGGATGAGTCGGAATCAAACTTGCAATCATAGTGTTACAGAAACCTAATCGAAATATAAGATTGACTATTATTGAACGCTAAATATCCTTATATAGTTTTTCTATTACTACATTTTTTCGTATTCTGTTTATTTTTATCTTCACACGTACATTCCTCTAACAAGTAAGTACATATTTTGAATTTCTTCTCGAACGTATCAGTTTTTTCTGGATGTTTTCCTGTACCTTAAAGTTCGTAGTGTGATTAATCAACTCATTGGTATAGTCTAGATTCGAACCTGCAAACATTTCGTTGTAGGCGACTACTCCAACCAGTCGGCCAACACGAGTCATATATTTGTACATATTCTTACTTATTTATCATCGTGATAGTCAATAGGTCATACAAGGATTCCATTTTGTACCCTGAAGTTACAGTTGATTTGTACCATGAATGCATACATGCATACATTGTATGATATCTTTATTTTTAACCTATGTATTGTTTTAGCTATCACAATACGGAAGTAGGAAGTTGTTTGACAATGTTATGAAGTATGAGTACATCTATTAACAACTATTTTGATGTTTTATTACATATGTTGACGTTTATTAGCATAAGTAACTATACTTAACTGTCTATCGGTTGATCATCATATAACAAGCTCAGAGTTTTTCGAAATATACCACCTGAAACTATTTTCTTTGCTTAGAAAAAAAATGTAAAGCTACCAATTTTGACATAAGTACCCGCGATTGTGATGGTGATACCTGAAATTAGGATGACGATAATGAAATTTTGCAAACTGCGAAAATCTTATTAGTGTGTTTTAAGAGCGTACTAAAATCGGGCCGTAGAATTTGTTAATGCCCCTTTAGTATCCCGGGTTTGAATGCTATTGCAGCCATTAGTGAGAAATAAACCGCTTTTACAAGGAACGTGGTCGTATAAACACGTTTATTTATAGAAGGGCGTAACTGCCGTTGCGTTTGCGCAAGTGTTGCGTGACATTTTGAGGTACAGAAATAGTGCCCCTTCGGCCTATTTCCCTGCTGATTTAACTGGCTTGTTTCATAGTTATTTATTGGTAGCACCCTCGCGTATTGCAATTAAGCAATCGTTTAATCTCAACCTACTTTCTACACTGAAGAACTTGTTTGTATACATGCTCATGAAATGGTCACGTTAAACGATCAGCGTCTGTAAATATGACACGAGTTAGAAAACTAGGTTAGACGGCCCGGTAGCCGAGAGTTGTTTGCCCTGTTTACTAAGTGACAAGTCGCGGGTTCGATCTGAAGGCCGAGTGCGCGTATTTTTAATATGTGTTGGCTTGCTTTTTTATTAAGATTATATAATTTTATAATAAATGTAACGGCGAGGAACCCTTCATCTGTCACATTGGGACCTAAAATATATCTCTGGCGGAAAATGGGCGTGTGGGTCCCGCTGATGACGCAGGTGACGATATATAATTCTTTGATCAGATTACACTAGGACCATTTGGTGGCTATGTATAAATAACTAATTGTTATAGTTAAGGTATGTTTCTTTTTATAATAAGTTTTAATATTGTTTTGCCTTGTCTCCGCTGGAACTTAAATAAAATGGACATCCAGACCTGAATGCCTTGACTTATAAGTCAAGCCAGAAAGGCTTGCTATCCATCGAAGCTTATATTTAGTTAACGAAGCGAAAAGATGCTGCAATCGATGCATTCAATTTAACCATCACTTTTTGCATTTCTAATAAAGCACTGCTTGGATTTATTTATAGTGCCGTCTGACATTTGCCATTGTGCCTGACCTTTGCACCACCTATAATGTCAAGTTATGTTTGATGCGTCCCCAACTGTGAGTTTGATTACCGATTTTTGGTAGCTCCTTTATGAAGAAAGGTCGCATATGTAACAACTAGTGCGTGTACTTAATGTAAGTCGTGATGGTATATTAATTGAAAAGATTGCTTAGTTAAAACTCCGGCGGGTTGTACCAATGTACTGTGAAATAGTTAACTATGAAGGAAACCAGCTAACGCTGGAGAAGGAATTCAACATTGTATCTATATCTGTGTCTAACAGACGTCAGCATTTATCATGTTGATACCTAAAAATGTTATGCCGGCAAAAAGAGGATTTTACTACAAGTCTGCCCACGCCCTTTTTGGGGGCCCTTGTGCTAGGCGTATACCTTTATGCGTATTGTAGGTGAGCAGTAATCAAGGTCAGTTAATATATTTGCCCAAATAGAATGCCATATTTAAAGGAGAGCGATGAGTTTTTATACAACTGACAACTATAATATAAGAACGGCGAGCATATATATAGGAGACTGGTGAATGTGGATGAAGCCGCAGCAGAGGTCTGCATGTCTAGAAAGAACTGGAACTCTTCTTTCTATGCCTACCTCGTGAGGGCTCGGCGTAATGATACGTATAAGACTGCTCGTTTTAGCTAAGTCAATCTTGATCCAATACATGTTGGCATAACTAGGTACAAGAAGGAAACTCAAAGCGTTTTTATACTTTTTGACAAGTCGCCAGCTGCTTGTATTCAAATGTAAAAAGACGACAAATTGGTCACTTGTGAGTTTAAGAGCTGTTGCCGCTTGAGAAATTAATTCTTTCGATCTTCCTTTTATATTTTCAATTGTGGTTACATTGGCTTTTTCCCGTGGCATTGCTTCGTTTAAATTTGTAGCCGGATCAATTCAAGTAGCAATACAATTTTTTAGTCAAACGTATAGCCAAACATTTAAAATGTTATTCATGCTTGTGAAGCTACGTGAAAGCGTATAGATATTGCTATCCACGAAGACGCGCCCCACCACTTTCAAGTCGAGAGGGTCGCGGGATGCGGGGAGTATGACCCGAGTCTATTAATTGTAGTTTGCGTGTGCACTCATAGGTAATCAGTGTATACCGACAATACTCAAATGTGTGGATGTAGTGGAAGGGTGCACACGTTCACTAAACTATAATGAAGAATAGTGGGGCGCGTCTTCGTGTATGGCACCATCTTTAATGAACTTACTCACTGTCGCATTTATAGTTTGATGTGTGTAATAATAATAATATATCCTTACGCCTTTCAACAAGGGTCCCCGAAGGGGTAGGCAGTGGTGTATAGGTAATACCCACACACCCACTTTCTGCCAGAGGTATATTAGGTGCCAACGTGACAGATGGCGAGTCCATCGCCGTTACTCAATCACGACTATACATACGCCTTTGAATTTCTTCTCAGACGTATGCAGGTTTCCTCTCGATGTTTTCCTTCACCGTAAAGCTCGTGGTGTGACTAATCACTGTACTTAAGTTCCGAAAAACTCATTGGTACAGTCGGGATTCGAACTTGCGACCTTTGCGTCGCAGGCAACCGCTCGACCACTCGGCCACCACGGCTTGATGTCTGTCGTAACTTGATTAATCAGTTCTATGACGTGCTATCAATGCTCGACTTATAGTGCCAGGTGCAAGCAAAACAATAACAACAAAAACGGTAAATTGTTTATTTCTTCAGTATCACGTGCTGATATATACATGTAGGTACCTGCGTCATACAGTGATACACATGTCGAAGCTAAATAAGTGAATAGTGAATAACAAGGCTAGGCACGTACTACATTACTGTAAGCATCAATCGATCTGTGTAACTCGTGTTCGACTGGTTCGAAAGGCTGATACGTGCCGGCTTTGCTTTTGTTACGACTTGTTAGTGATTTATTAATTAAATTACTGATTCGGAATCAATACATTGATTTACGAATACTGCTTACAGTTGCAGGTAGTTGAACATCTCTGTGTACAAGTATAGAAATGTTAATTACTTCAACGGGACTATTGTTCTATAGATAGAAAGAGTATTTCTTAGAGTTATGCGCGAAGTATATTCGAATCTGATTTAAATAGATTAGGACCGCGGGCCACCACGGTTGGAGTAATCCCTAACTACACTTCTGTCTACCCTTTCTTTGTGAGAGGGTACACATGTGGCGGTTATTAAAGTTAAAATCTCTAAAGTTTTTCGTAACTTTGTAGACGGTTTCACTCGTTTATGCTACATTTGCATAGTTTTAACGAACATTTCGTGTGACATGTGAAATATTCCTTGTTCAATCCGGTCGCGTGCCGACATGAAAAACGTGCTCTCTGGATTTCATTGATGAACGCAATCGCAGGAGAAAATGCTTTATGGTAATGACCGTCACTGTATTGGACTATTTCGTTTGCGCAACCAAACGTTCAACGTTAAACGTTATGATGTTTATTCATCACTGGATATTGATTTGGGTTTATATTATTATGATCCCACTGTGAAGATATTATAATACACTTGATATGCCCCGCAATTAATCCCGCGTCAAATTACATGCTATATGATTGCTTGACTTTTCTTTCTGGAAACATATCATACAGTCATATACATATCATCACGCCGGGCTAGGCAGAGAGAATTGAGCGCTAGTTATCTCTAGACTTACATACCTCTTTCGCCTACTATGTGTTAATCCGATCTGTTCAATAATTTTTACGTACACGCCACGAGCTTTAAGGTGAACAGAAACAACGGGACGAAACCTGCATACATTTGAGAAGAACTTCAAAGACGTATGTATGTATAGTCGTGCTTATGTAACGGTGATTATTATATTATTCTGTCACATATATCTGTCAAGTTGGCTGGCACCTAAAATATATCCCCGGCGAAAAGTGGGTGTGTGGCTCCTACTAACTGCGACCTTGTAGGAAGGCGCGAAGATATATACGTTATAAATTTACATACATACATATTAAGATAATAGTTAGTTCGCTCTTTTTCTATGCGTTTCTCTAACATTCCTATGATAGTGATACAACTGCCGTGAAATAAAAACGTCTAAGTTGGTGTTTATTGGGTCAGCTCGTGTTCAATAGAAACTTCTTATCGAGAGATTCCATAGCTTATAGTAGTTTCTTATGTTTCTGTGGCGCTAGACGACTTAGCATATAAACTTTCACATAAAACCGCATCAGACCGCAACATTTTCTAGAACAATGCTATTTGCAATTCTGCAACGTCATTGAGCAAAACAATTTTATTCCCATTTGCTAAGTTAGGTTATTTATTGTACAAACGGTGTTTATCTGCTTTTACTTGTCACCGCAGCTTTTCACTTAAATGGTTAACCTCGATCTTTTGCGTCAGTTCAATTTCCATTCAGTATCTTCACGCATTCCCACAATGGTTCTCAAAGGAGGCGAAGGTGTAACATCATCCACTTTTTGCCGGAGATATATTTAGGTGCTAACTGGACTGAGAGTTCGACGCCGGTTCTCTAACATGACTATACATACGTCTTTAAACTTCACCTCAAACGTACATATTATAATAATATATCCTCACGCCTTCCCACAAGGGTGGGTAGGCAGAGGTGTATAGGTAGTACCCACTTTCCGTCAGAGATGTAATTTAGGTGCCAACGTGACAGATGGCGAGTCCACCGCCGTTACTCAAGCACGACTATACATACGTATTATATAATATGTATTATAGAGTATATAGATATTAATGCTTATTCCTTATATATGTACTTGTGTATACCTTTACTTATACGCACAATGAGTGATGAATTGTAATAACTTATTAAGATAATAATTTATTATTGCGATAACTTGTAATGTATGGGTGGGCTATAATTTATATAAAAAAGCCTTTCACTTTCTCAAACACCGTACGGAATCACTGGCCAAACAAAATTCTGTATTAAATAAACGAAAGTAAGTTAAAATACATTATCCATATTCATATGATGCGACCTTGTGCGACGTGTGCCGGTGGGTCCGAGTGTTTTTAAGGTCACATAAGCGAAATTTCACATCCATCCATCGTCGAGTGTCACAGAACACTTTCGCCGGCCAATCAGCTCGTCACTGTTCCCAAAGGCGTTTTGCAATAATAAAACGCCATTTAAATGTTACGAGTAACGTGTCTTTTGTTGGCTCGCAAACGTTGCGTTACGCCTGTTACCCGCTCATTGTCGACGATTTTCAAAGAAAAAATCTCATTTTACGGTGAAGCACTTCAAATATCGTTCGCCAGGTCGATGGCATGTGTGCATTATGGCAACGTTTTAAATTTGTTTTAATGCAATCATTTTCGTTAATAGGCGTTTCAGCGGTACCTTTGTGTGAGGAGTGTTATGTGAGTAACCCTTGTCTATCTCTGTCTGGTACTGACTGCGATCTCTGTAAAATAGACTTATCCATTCCATCCAATGTATTCATACATTGGAATAATGAAAGTGGACGAAGCGAAAGAAGTATGTAAGGATCGTAGCAAGTGGAAAGAAGTGGTCTCTGCCTACCCCTACGGGAAAGAGGCGTGATTATTTAAAATGAGTATGTATGTTTAAAAAAAATTCATGGTGCCCCATCTGTCCTAAAATTCATATCAGCACGCCGAGCCCCCCACGGGGTAGGCAGGGAATGTAGAACGCCCGATATCTTAAGTAGCATCTAGAATTATTATAACGAAGGCGAGCAGCATTGATCACCGAGTTTTTCTTAAATCGTTTTTCAACTACGGCTTGCTATTTCCGGTCTACAGATGTCTAAACAATGCAGCATGAGTTATGCGCAGTAAATATGTTATGAGGATTTTATGCACACCTGTACAGGATATTGTGTTATTGTCAATAACATTATATGCACTGGCAGCTGCGTGCATTAGTATCGTTGGCGAGTTAATTGTTTCAACACAAGAAATACATTATGTTGTTATTTTTAACGCATCCGCTAAGTGCTCGACGTAACTGCGTTTAGGGAGAACCTGTTTTACTGCCGAAGAATTTTACGCCCTACACTTTGGTAATTTATGGTTTTATTTTACATTTCAATTGTTGATGGTTTAATGAACAGAGATAAGAAG
This sequence comes from Drepana arcuata, assembly GCA_016069955.1. Taxonomy (NCBI): domain Eukaryota; kingdom Metazoa; phylum Arthropoda; class Insecta; order Lepidoptera; family Drepanidae; genus Drepana; species Drepana arcuata. The sequence goes on from JACCPG010000178.1 coordinate 8,431, forward strand.
GTCAGTAACCTTCTCCATATTTTCGCGCCTTCTCGTATCCGTGAAGCGCTAAGCAAGTGTTATGACACCCACTTTTCAATACTTCCCAGGCGTTTATGGCACTCGATTTTCAAAAACTTTAGTTTTTAGCTCTCAATTTTCTTTACATATAACAGTAAAATTTAAAAGAATTATCCATGACACGTTTCGTGCTTCTCCTGCTTGAGAACTCGAAAATGATATTTCAGTTAGCAGAATAATTTACGAAAAAGTATATCCTTCAGATTATTAACAACAGGTCAAGTAAGACCAACAAATACTTACATAATACGGAATCCGAACTTGTTACGTGTAGTTCACTTGGCTTTTGTTTTTCGAACGTCAAAACTAAATGCCCCATGACCGTAGAGAATATGTTGATCGTTGTTTATGCGGGAATTAATTAATCATATTTAACCAAATTGAGAATCAATTATAGAACGCCTCCGGCTACAGCCGTGAACCAGCAATTTTCGGACTTTATACTGTTATAAAGTTCATATTCATATAAATTTAAACGCACGGAACTGCAGCTCTTCAACTGACCACTCAACTATCGACGTAATATATATTAAGTGTTAGGGTATAAAATAATTATTTTGTGATTTGCCAGCGCTCACCGCACGAACGCACCACTCTGCCCTTAGTTTCCATTCAGGAAGTCTTTTAATTGTAGCATGTTCATTAAAACCGGTTTAAATGAGAACACAATACAGCTCTTTGTAAATCGCAAGTTTTTTAAACACATTCAGGCAACTTCAACCAATCACAATATGTTCAGAGCAGTTAAGAATGATTTTATATGGTAATATTATTCAGGCCAATGACCTACTTATCTATGAAATCGCGGTGCTGGTGATTCATTCCTTTGTTACGCAGAAGATATATTTTGGAATATTTTATACTTGGGTATAGGGTAGTTATTGTCGAAAAGGATATGACAGATAGGACAAAAGCGATAAGAAAATTAGAACTTTAATTTCCTTATTTTCTTTTCATGTTCTCGTAATATTTTATAGTTAACAGTAACAATACGAATCAACAAAAAGTTTGCGTTCTTATAAACAACTATCAATTTGTGTACTACTTGTGGGATGTATTATTCAAAGAAAATAACATATCTTCACGCCTTTCCCCTAGGGTCTCCGAAGAGGTAGAAGGAGAGGTCACAACAACTTTAGGTGCCACGTGGCGACAGCCACTGAGTCGATGACGACATGTTTCATAATAATTTCATGCTGTATCATGGTTATTGCACATGAAAATAATTGCAATTTCTCATGGGGCGCCAGTACAGCGTTGTATGTTCACTTTCAAAAAGTCGAAGCGTTCGGATGGCCTGACAAAATGATATCCGGCTTGCGCAAGCGCACCAAGATCATCTGTGCAGCTATTGTGGCGATAGAAAGTGGGCGGTTCATTACAAGCTTGGCTTTTTTGCCGTCTTTGGACGTTACGTCGGTAAGGTATCTATGCCAGCAATTTTGCAAAGAATCAATAAGATCAGTTCTAATCTAAATGTGTACTTACTGAAGGCCAGTCGGTAGTAGCCTTTATTGTTCATCAAAACGGCCCAAACTATAAAAGTACAATAAAAAGGTGCCTCGTATATTATATAAATATGTGAAGAACAAACTTACTTTAATGACCATACTTACTTAGCATCTGTTCTAATTTATATGTGTTTATATTAATGTTTTTTGTCTATGATCGATTAGCTCCAAACCCATATGATTGTGATTAAGCTCTGGTGAATTTTGATTTATTAAGTAAATCTATATTAAATAAAAATAGTTATTTTCCTATATATGGCAAAATAATTCGCCGTTATCGATATTCGATTTAATCGAATCTTTTCTTAATGTAAATATTGATGTAATTTATATAATAGAAATATTGAAATTACACATGCGAAGCCGGGTTACCTAGTTGTTCGCTAAAATTAAGAATAACGGTACTTCATGCATATATGTATGTCGGTACGTAGTACGTGCATATTTGTAATTCGGCCGGATAATATTGTCGGCGTGCGACTGCCTACTGTGCAACGGAGCGACGAAACACGGGTTTTTCACCAAATACTATAACTACACACTCTATAGACCACACTACGCGTACGTACTTATTCGATTTTATATCCTACCGTAAATAACATAAAGTTTAAAGTCGAACGGGGTGCATTTTGCGACGGGTGTCGATAGCATTGCACGACGAACGGAGTATGATTTCATCCGAGCATAAGGGAAAGCAGAGCTAACGATCTTAAAACGTATGGAATATAATTACTTGACTTAATATTACATAACAAAACGAGCGTTTAACTTTTACGAATATTATTTCTATGCTCCGTATATTTATAATATAAGTATTGTATAAGTGTTTCTTAGTCTTAACGGATCTCTTTTAACGTTGGGAGTTGTTCTTTTTAAATGAGTACACATCATTACGCCGATTCCCTATATAAATGTACATATGTATGTACATAATATCATGAATTAACATGGTGGCACATGTTATTGTTTTATGGCATCGGGTACTACCAATACACCTTTGCCTACGCCATGGACCCCTGTGGGAAGGCTGGAGGATATATTATACTATATATATTTATTTGTAGCATCTGTCTGCATTGTGAAATCCAGTGCAATTTAGGCATTCGAATAAAAAACTTAGTAAATACACCCAAGAATTGTGTCTGCAACAGAAAATGTAAATGGCTGTGGTGCCAGACTATGAACATCGATCCGCGGCCAGCGGTGTAACAAAGACAGATTAGTGATGGCATCACAGTCGCTGGAATGACTGGCATTGCAAGTTTAAATGTCCGGAATTGTACTCTGGGCTTTAGTCTTTAAATGCCGACTATGAACGCGATGCCCCTTGTAAAGTTTTTACTGGCGATGGAACCATATTTTCAAATGAAGGAAGTGTAAGCTCTAAGAAATACGCATTTAAATTTACATTTACAAGAGATTCCATAACAAAGGAATCCTTCGTAATGTCATAAATGCGAAGGTTCATGTGGATGTTTGTATACGGAATTAGATTAAATGAATAGCTTAACAGTAGCTTAGCATCGTAAGGGATGTTTAATTGCAAAACACAATCTACCAATTAAATCTAACATATATAATCATAATATATATAAATTACGTGTCACGTTGTTTGTCCGCGATGGGCTCCTAAAGTACTAAACCGATTTCAATCAAATTTGCACACCGTGTGCAGTTTGATCCAACTTAAAAGATAGGATAGCTTACATCACAATTGGACCCAATAGGTGGCGCTGCGATCGTGTTTCAGGATTTTATCTTTTTCACTCGGGCGGGACAGCTAGTTATAATATATACTCACGCCTTCCTACAAGGGTCCCCGAAGACTTAGGCAGAAGTGTTACAGGTAGTACTCACACACCCACTTTCTTCCAGATATATATTTTAGATGACAACGTGACGATGAGTCCATTGCCGTTACTCATGCACGACTACACATACGCCTTTGAAATCCTTCTCAAACGTATGCATGTTTCCTCACGATGTTTTCCTTCGCCGTAAAGCTCATTGGTACAGTCGGAATTCAAATTTGCAATCTTTGTGTCCTTGGCAACTCGGCCACCAGGGCTTTATAATTTATTATTTAACCCCAGGGCACAGTTAGTGATAATAATATAGACACATGTTTTATTGGCTTGAAATAATTATTCAAATGTAACGGTAAAGGCTAGTAGGGTGTTTCTACTGTACAATTGCATGCCGACCATATATCTGCTTGCTGTCTTGCATGGGAATTGTATTGTAACAGCGAATGCATTTGTCGTCAGACAACGATGCGTTTTTGAATTCGAATGCTTAACTTTAAAGGTGGGTGTTTATATTTGTAACATAGCATTGAGAACTGACTTCGGGTTGATCACTAAGAAGATATTAATTTGGATCCAATAGAACGATTACAGACAGTTTTATTTATAAGACATTTTATTAACATGTAGGTAAACTAATATTTTTAAGGGGCAGAGTTTGATCTCGCAAATCTTAGAAAGACTACTAATCTCCATTGAATAATAATTTTGCATCAGAATGTCCGTTTATTGAGGCAAACTATATATGAACGGAGCAATAGTCGTATAATCGCGGGTGAAACCGCGGGGCATAGGAAGTAAGAAATATTATGCGTTATCATAATTATCAGGTCGCAAACAATCGCGTCGACGGCGCCCCCGATTAAACGGCGTGACCAAATACTTGAAACATGTGATAGCACCAAAACAAACTATCAACACCTTTTGTTATTTTATTGTTATGCAGTTAGACATCCTTACTTTGGGGTCGTCATGTTATCAGCTACGATCGTAGACTGTCTGGTCCCCTCCTGGCTCGCACAGTCTTGCCACAGGTCTCGAATTCTGTGAGCAAAGTCACGAGCTCAATCCTCGCTTTAAGCCGACATTAGTTCGACGAGCATATTCGTTTGCTGTGTCTTGATAGGTTTTTATCAGTTTTGATATCTGTCGCTGATATACGAATGATAAATGTACAGTGTAGGCTTTGTGCGAGATGCCCAGTGTGTATTTGTAAATTATTTAATCATGAAACTGTTGTGTTTTGTTTCCATCTGTCAAATAAAAAAGAGTGATTTATGATACGTGATCTTTATGGTGATGGAAGAAATATAAATAAGATAAATATGTCTCGGGCTTCTTACAACGCATCTGCTGAGTCTGTACTGATGAGATATTTTTAATGGTTCAAATGGTCGACCATCTCGACGCGCCATGCATCTTTTAGTAACCTATGCTCCGTAGTGAAGACAAATACTTCATAACCAGGTCTAGTTATCTCTTTTCCTTTATCTGATACTCTTCAATGTTTGTTTGTTTACCACTATGGTGGCAAACATACATACGTGGGTCCGCCTGGTGGTAATCGGTTACCGAGGCATAAGGACGCTTGCGATACTAGGGATATCGCTCCCGCGCTGCCGACCCTGCAAAATGATACGTGGTATAGTTAATGATTGATTTTAGAAGTGATTTTATTTTATTGGAAAGGTTGTGATTAAGAGGTGATATAAAAAACATTCATATTAGTCATACAAGACAATATGATAAGACAATCCCATCGGCGCAGATACAGCGATATCTTCCAAAACGAGGGCGTTATACTTTACACTTGCAAATGTATATATACTGTTTCAGTATTTACATAACTGCAGTAAAATCAAGCAGAAACGGGTCTTACGTAGCCCCCCCGAGTGAGATGTTACGTCGTTGCACTCATTGCGAAAAGCCTATGCTAAGTAGTAGTGTCAAAGATTTGCATGTAGAAATTTACATTCAAACAGTTCTACCAGTTCTTTGAAGACGATCTTCGAGCTTATCAACTGACGGTGGTAATTATTCATTGAAAAGGTATTAAAAAACAGCTGTGAATAGCGAAAACAACAAGAGAGTATAAAGCTACAATTATATTTGGACAACGCATTTTGAGCATGTTGAATTTCTCATCAAAGTTTTAATTTTACGCTCCGAGTGCTTATTAATCGGAACAGATAACGTTTTCTTAAAAACTGTTTTCATAACAGCTGCAGCTGCCATTTGCACCTTGTCGCAGATAGCCTTGTTTTGAAACATTCAGATAAGCATTTCTTCACCGATCACGGATGTGCGAACATCGTGGTGATAGGTCATGTATGTAAAACGTGAATCGCGATACGAAATCCACAAACTCGTTGGCTCATCGCATCGGTTATTATGCACGAGTGAATCACTAGAAATGACTAATGGGAAGCTATAATCATTAATAGTTTCCGGAAGACACTACAACGACTGATGCAGTAGCTGATTCGAAAGATTGCTCCGGAAGAGGTTATGGTGCGACTTTGAACAAGCTTTGTGCGAGCAGACCTTGGCCCCAATTTGCTTAATTTGCTTTGTTTGTTGCAGAGACTGGGGCTTACTTAACTCGATGTCGATTCCTTGAATCATGAGCTGCGACCAGCTTTTATATTCTGCCATTCGTAATATATATTAGAGAAACTCACATTCCTACGAGATTTCGGCAAGGAATAATCAACAAACAAGATTGAATTGCGGAATGTTTTACTGGAAGGAAGTTACGATTGGGGAAAAAACAAGAAATTTCTAGGGACCTTGCTTTCCACGCAAATACAATAGTAATGCATTTGGTCAAATTAAATCCAAGTAACGAAACATTGTGATCTGAATAATAAGAGGCTTGGAGTTCAGCCATGCAATGGCTGACGACGAAACTGTAATTAATTACTTCACATATATGATAGTTTCTTCATGCCTGCCCTGTTAACATTTATCTACTTATATAGAAAATAAGTCACAGTTTTAATTCACGAATAAATGTGCGATAATGACTGCAGTAGCATTAAACTGTGTCGCAGACATGATTATATGACATGCCATACAACACGTTATAAAATGGCCGTCATGAAAAGGAACATCAAAAACTGTTTCCTAGTAATGGCCTACATGATAAAAATGAATTTCTCAAAATTTTGATAAAATCACACATCATGACAATACTGTCGGAACTTGTCCTGAAGGTGACTTTTATATGTCGTAGAATTAATACTTATGAGCGATAGAGTAGATGAACGCTAGGTGGATGTAATGTATGATCTTATTCTGCTAATTTTAATTATAAAAAACCTGAGTAGAGGTTTAGCATGCAATAGCTTGTATGTATAATTGATCTATGTTAAGTTTATCTTATATTACATATTGAATTAGGTTTTCGATGGTTCTTGATTCTATGCTCTTTGGGACACTAAAATCGGAGGGAATTGGCATGGCATGGCATAAACCTACCACATAATAGGGAAGCATTTCGATGAAATCACTACATTTGCTCAGAATTGAAATGAGTAATTACTCGCACTAAGTAAACGGACCAAAGCAATTAGTGGTCAAATAAAACTACCTCTTATATACTTGTTCTGTAGTTTCATACAGTGGCATGATCAAATAATTTTGCTTTAAATATTCAAGTCATGCTTACGAAATGTAGGAATTTGTTGGATACCACGGAAGACGGAAATATCAAAATGTTGGAATTGTCAGTACATAGTATTGGTATTGGCATCTGTGTAACAAAGACTAAGTGACAGATTACATAAAAATACAGTATTGCAGACAAAGCAGTAGCGGCTTATGTAACGTTTAGTAGGTAGACTACTATCCGTTGCTGATAATAGTATTGTGAACTGCGGTCATCAAATAATATAAAAATTTAATGTAGGTTAAGTGACATAAGTAGGTAAGGGAAGGTACGTGAATGTTTGTATTTGCCGATATCTTGACACAACCGCACCAAGATAACCGTTTACGATAAAATTTTATTACGTTTCGTGACACGGTTCCTTCACTATCATTGCGATCGATAATCTTCCCTCTCGTTATCAAGCGCCGACTTACGTAGGCTGTCATATAGGCGCCTAATCCTCTCTTGACCTTTAATTACATGTCTAAATGTTCCTCGTCTTGAAACTGAGTCTACGAGAACTGTGCCAAAGCAGCGGGCCTTTTCATCCTCACTTCAGCTTATCCTCTGAATCATTAGCCTGCACACCCACATTCGCAATAATTCACTGTCCTCATTTCGAGAACGTTGGCCCAATCAATTCGTCATTATAACGCGCGAATAAAAAATGACACCCACACGCACTCTCCGAATTTGGCGCGAAGAAAAACAATGGCGGCCATAACGGACGCATCGTCGAACGGCGGGAAACTGAATATGTGTCAGATGAGCTTTGTGTCAACCGGTGTCACGTGTGTATCACTCTCTCGGGTCGTTAAACCCCTTTGTGAGTCTCCTTCTAACTGTGCAATTAACATTTTGTCATCGAAAGTTGTAGCCGTTGGGATAATGATGTCGATTTAAAAACGGTTTCATTGTTTGTTCGCAAATTTACTGTAAATATTTTATGAGTCGGCTTTAAATTTTAATTATGTGGCTGTATAGTATATAGTATAGGTGGCTTATATAGCAGTAGAAAATTATAGGTACGTATAACCAGGTCAGCGGTTTTACTGAAATAAATGGCGCCTTGACATGGAAATAACCATAATATTAATGTAGGCAATTAAGATGAGAAAATAGAATAATTGCAAGACAAAGAATTTGCATGAGCGTTTCTAACTCGAAAAATCCTCCGTTATTTCATAAAACACTGTATATTTTTGGAGTAATTAAGATTGGTTATCTGAATATGTTAGCTATAAGAAGGTATTAAAACTTTGTAAATATAAAAGCAAATAAATTGTGTAAAGTGAAATCTTATCTGGTGCGTCGGAGAGGCATCCCGAAACATATTCAAACAGGTTTTATGCCGGAAATCGAAGTAAGTTTTAATTACTTCGAAATCGGAGTTGCTGTTATAAAAAATATCGTTAACAGGATGTTTTTCGCCCATAATACTTCAATTAAGGATGGGTAGAAAGGTAAAAGTATAATTTGATCCACTTCAAAGAATATGCTGTGAATATATTACTGTAAAATCCCAATTGATACGTGTTATTATAGATCGTAAAAATGGTTTGGAAAATGAAGCTTGCACACTTGGAAACGTTGGGACTCACTTTAAACAACCATTATTATAACACTAATGTAATGATGAAAGAAAAGTGCACACAGACATATCAACATGTCCCTCACGGGGTAGGCAGAGAGGACCAGTTCACTATATACGTTTCATCTTCATTTATCAGTCTCTGCATACATGCACGCCGGTGTCCAAAGGAAACTATACAATAGGAAAACAGTAGCTCTTCAAAGTTATTATTTCCGATAATGCAATTTAATTACATCCGTCGATATAAAATACAAGCCGTCACAGTTAAAACGAAAGTTCTGAGAAGATAAATTCTCGGATACATATGTACTGGTAAGTAACAGGATTCCTTTCCGTCCTTCCCGACGCTTAGTATTAGTAACTGCCCGAGCTGCGTACCTGGACATTAGCCATTAGCTTTAAATAAAGATCCCAGCTTCCCTTCCTTAGCAATACCCAACTCTCGAAGAACGGGCAATTGGCTATCACTTAGTTTATTAAATCCATGCTTGGCTGAGTTTCATTTGGTCTCGCGTTTTCCTTTGGTTAACAGGTTAGACCATAGAGTTATGTTCTGTATCGCAACTGGCATAGCAAAGACAAAATTTATGTTTTCTAACACTACTCACGCAATATAAGGACTTAGATTAAGGTGTTTTAAAAAAGTTGGTTACCATATCTGGAAAATTAAAACGATTTGTTTTTTAACTACATATATTTCTACGCTTTGAATACGTAATAAATTGTTTTTTTTTTACATATCCATGTCATGGATACCAAGGCCTTCGGACGCCAACATTTTGAAATTGTAGATTGCTAGTTTTGAAATGAAATTTTGCTTCGCTTTGCATAGACAAAAGACGTATAGACATAAAAATATTTTTTGCATCTGCTTTGTTTCACGTTTTCTTGGCAACATACAATGTTTGTAATTTCTAGTAATATCTTAGGTTACGAAAGCACAAAAACAAGTGTTACCATTGTTACAGATAATCTACTGAATTATATTAAATTAGCATCCATTTCAAAGAAACAATGCATTTAAATTAATGTAATCGATTGAAAATAGACAAATTTATTGCTTGTTGAATGAATTCATGCGCTGCGCTGGAGTAACAAACAATGCGAATATGCATGGATAGTTCAACGCCCCGGGACTATAAAATGGCGCATTATTTTCATTTAAGAATTATTGCAACCATGTTTTATAAATTACTTTGCTTAGACAATGTTAAGAACTATTTTTTTTTGTAAAATTTACTTCCTAGGATACCAAAACCTCATTTCAAACATCCAAATTTTGAAGATGAATAGTCTCTTTGTTTATGAGTCTCCATACGACATTTATACAGTTACATACGTGCAAATCATCACGCCGAGTCCCTCACGGGATATGCAGAGTGACTATGGCGCCAGTTCTCTAGACTTACAGATGTTTTCTGCTTCATCGACATTAATCAGTTTCTTCATGCATACTCGGTTTCGATTATTCTTGATGTTCACGTCCGGTCGAACATTCCATGTTCGATCAATTTGATCTAGGTAGTTGAAACATGGTCCTCCACTGCCTCTTCTCCCAGACACATTCTAACTTTATATTTGTTTCGTCAATCTTACCTAATAAATATAATTAATTCTACGTTACCTTGTTTGTGTAATTAGAAAGTGGGAACCATTAAGTTGATTGATCTAACATTGAATGGTAAACGCCACTTACTTATATGTCAAGTATGTTACTAGGAACTTACAATTTTATGGAAATAAATTCCACGCGCAGAGAAGTCACTTTATTAATATCTATCTTATCTATGAATATTTACAATCCGTTATTATTTATGTCCCTATAATGCAAGCTGTCTTAGCAAAGATATGCCTTATTTGGTTATATGTAGCAATTATATGAATAAGGCAGTAGATTAAAGAAGTCGTTTAATTCAAATTAAAGCCTGGAAAAAATATTAAGTGTAGGCAAAAAAGTGCAATTTTTCCACGATTTTTCCATTTCAACCAAACAATAAAATCAGCTTTTATAGACCTCTGGCTAGGACTCCTCCCTCCTTACCATGCTTTGCGGAATCTGCCAGCTACCGTCTGCATGTTGTCTAACCAAATATGCTTCTATAAGTCACCAGTAATTTTTTGTGGAGCTTGGGATCGAACTGCCTTTGAAGACCACGTGCTCTTTAAGTTTAATAAAAAGATGTTACGTGCAAACTTTTTGAGGTCTCTCGTGACAGGGGCTGGGGAATATTCCGAATCAGCTTTTGGCAAAGATGCCATCCTTCTTGGTACCCTTCCACGTGACACGGGTTCGAGACATATATCTTACTTGCAAATATTGGTGCAGTGTTAGTTTACTCCATTCTATTTTTATTACAGTGTTATTTATCCCTTTTAATACAATCAGTGTAACCATTAGGTTGGTGTTCAACTTCCTCTGTTTAAATAATAACTATAATAATAATTCGTCACATCGTTTGTTATATTTATTTCGGAAAACATCCGTAGTGTTAGTATACAATTGACTTAAACTATGTTAGTGTACCCATTTAAACATTAAATATGAAATAAAATTAATAAAAATGAACAAATAAATGTTAAAATTATTTTGGTTTTACTCCAGTGGCGGAGTATTCTCACCTTCGCATCAACTGACTTATTGCTGCAACTAAGTAATCAACATTACCTCCGAGAATTCTTCTCGCGCCTTTCAATTCTCGAACTCCATACGCGGCGTTGAAATCAATCACATCAATTATGATCTTACCATTTAAAGAATTAACTTGAAAAACTTATGGGTTCAGTGAAATCTCATCTACTTTAATTATTAATTACTGTTTAAGTATGGCGTTATTAATCTTTTAAACCATACAAGGTCCTCTCTATGATAAATTTAATCAAATATTGGTGAGGATGTCTTTCAACCGGAACGAAGTATGTAGATTCGATTAATTTTTATTATTTTTGTCCGTGTTTCGTATTGATTTATGTTCAGAGTGATAGTTCTTGATACATTAAATTAAAAAGTTGCTTATTTATTACGTTGCCATACGTGAGCTCCTGTTTTCTTTATTCAAGCAAAGTGGTCATTAATAATGCTAAAATTGATTTTAACATATATTTCACACATTAAATTAAAAAGTTGCTCCTTTCCTTGTTACCATAGATTCGAGGGATTTGTTTTCGAATAAGGATTATTTGCTAATTGGCTATACATTCGTGTTGTTTATTAGAAACAAGGCACATTTTAGTGGTGTTTACGTCACGACAGCACGAATTAAGTGAATTGGTCATCATGAGTTCAAGATACTATGCACGAGAGCAGGTTTAACTCAAACCTGGCCTAATTTTGTCGTAATGTCCACTCGTGACCGAATCGCGTAATTTTCACAATTGTTCTTCTTTGTCTTAATGGGGATCCATGATTTTACAAATTGGAGTAAATTGGTGATCGAACGCATTACATTACTGATTATTGCGTTGTGGTGGCTAAGTGGTTCGAGTCGGTCTGCAACGTAAATAATGCAAGTACGGCTTCCGACTGTACCAATGAGTTATGCTGAACTTCTTATGTACAGGTTTTAATTTCTGTATAGGATGTATTTAAATTTCTTTTTTTTTGCTTGAGGAACGGTGACGTGTTCGCCACCTGACTCGTCAGCACCTAAATATATCACCGGCGAGATTTGGATGTCCCCTTCCCATGATTCTTAGTGATTAAACTGTGCATAAAGTTTCGTTAAGTTACCAATGAGCTTACTTAAGTTCTTTTGAGGCTTTGTATCAGAAATGGTGTTAACGTTGTTAGTACCTAGGTCTTATTCGGAGAAAAATACTTGTCTGGCGTGAACTGCGTAGTTTCTGTTTTTCCTTGTTTTTGTTGCTTACAGTCTGGTCTGAACAATAGTTAAATGCACATCGTTTTAGTTCTTCACCTTGTCTATGGATAATTATAGATTTGAACTTTTCGCTACGTAGGTCATCCAGTATTTTGTATCTGCAGTTAAGTTATCAAGTATTCTAATCGAATGTGGATTTGTTTGTATAATACGCATAGACGTCTCAACTATTCAACTGATAATTGTGAAATTGTACATGCGCAATTTCAGGGGTATCAATGACCAGGAATATTTTTTTCTTGGGGTTATAGATGCCATTTAACAGTTGGTTATGCGCCATTCAGCAGCTATAGCTACTCGGTGCTACGAGCTAACATGCGGTAGTGATCATAACAATGACAGCGATATATCATATAAACAAGTTTCCGCCACTCCGCGTCTGTCGGTCCGAACGCGATAAACTCACAATCTGTTGAACGGATTTTGATGCAGTTTTCATCGACAGTTAGATACTCTCCCAAGGAGTGTTTTACACAACATCATCGACGTAAAATCTTTTTTTTTTATATATTTTATCCTTGCTAACCCGAGGCGGTTGTTGCAGTAAATAAACTCTAGTGTTCCTTCGACGAGAGCCTATAAGTCTACAGAGCTTTCCCTAGGTTATCAACATGTTATCGTATTACATTTAGCATCGCGACAGTTGTAAGGTCTATATTGTAGCGTTTATTAGTGTCTCACTCCTCTCAGTTCAATAAAGAAGACAATGACTCTGGTATTTATAAACGGCTACACACCGCGGGAGGCGCAGTCGCGCGAACAATCCATGATCATTGCACAATTATACTAGCTTCATTACTAAAGCTTTCATTGGTGTTATTAGTATTCATGTAACCAATGGTAACTGTATATACACTTCGCACATTACCAGAACATTAAGCAGAGCTGAATTAACATCCTATCTTTATTGGTGATATATTATAGGTGTCAAAGTGACAGAGCCCGTCGCCGTCGGTCAGGCAGGTCATATGTCTGTGAATTTATTTGCATGCAGGTTTCTTCTTACATTCTTGAATTGGAATGTTCTAACCTCTTGGTAGAGTAGTCAAGCGATCCTTCTCACCGACGGTGAATCAAAAATTACCCAATTTCCCATTCCAATGACTGCACTAATCTATTTCAATAGGTATTTAGGCGGTCTGACGCGCAATTTATTATGATATTCAATTTTATTGTCTTAAAATGACCGCCATTATCCGCTACTGTATAATGTGGTGTAGTGAAAGTAACGAATTATAATTATTTATTTGCTGGGATTTCACTGGCCTGCTCACTTTCGCGCTCGCAGCTACTAAACAAAACAGCTTGCTAACCTTTACTTACTTCAAGCTTCGTGTCTACTTTCTTTAGCAGATTATACCATTGACATAACAGAGTAATTTAAATTTGAAGACCTTCTTTATAATCTCCCGAGGTCCACGCTTTACTAAAGTTACGTGTAAGTGTACGATTCAGAGTTCGATTCTCGCTAAGGGTGGATAATGGTAAGCAGTTACAGCCGCCTGTGGACGTTAGCAAGTCCAGGGGTTTCGCTCGCATTACGGTATTGATGTGTTATGAATAAAATATATGTCTATCTTTATAAGTATGTATGTACGTGGGTACAACACACCCATGCCTACTACGGGGACTCTTATAGGAAGGCGTGAAGATTCATATACATATACGCACTTGAGTCCAGAAAAATTTACTCATACAAGATGTTTGGAAATATGTAAAAGTATGTGATTAGTTCATGTCGACCAAGTTTCCGAACGACTTCTTCCGAAATTAATTTAATTTACGGTTTCTACTATGTCCTAGTGTTACCATTAAGTAACAGTCAATGATACAAGGTAATTAACAAAACACTGGCACTTATAAACTTCAACTTGATTATGTATGTACACACACACGGCAAGAATTCCATTTTGAACGTACATTATTTTTGCATTTTTTACTATTGATATAATGCTTTAAAGATTGCGAAATTATTTGGCATGAAATAACCGACTTATGTCAGATATCAACGAGCCTAGACCTAAATCGAAGAGAGTAAATTATTAGGAAACTTTAACTTTCATATGCGTATTGTGAATGATGGTATGAATATGGTGGAAAAAAAGGTTCTGCTAAGTGAATTGAGTGGACACATGCAATGTTAAAATTGCAGGCTCTGACCCCAGAGGCTCATAGTAATCATTTTACTTTAACTTAAACACAGTGATTTATAACGCGGTGATAAATCACTGTACTTAAGTTAAAGTAAGCTTTACAGTGAGACGGAGGTCTTATGTGAAGAAGAATTTCAAAGATTTGTTTAAAGTCGTGTCCGAGACGCTCTGCCTTATTTGTCACGTTGACACGCAAATATATCTATCTTGTGGGAAGGCGTGAAGATATTTAAAATTCAATTTCCACTTCCACTCGGTAGAAGGAAGCATGAGGGGCACTTGACCTATCGGTTGTTTAAGTGCGCCGTATTGCGCGCTCCACTCGTGAGCCTGTTGCAACTTCCGTTTGTATTGCATGCCTGATTTTGATTGAGTACCTAAATATGATAATTAATCCGTTTCTGCAATTAAATATTTGCAAATCAAGCATTCTGAAATGTTTTTTTTTATCTTTATTACCTACATTACATGTAACTTAATTCTCTCTCAGAGAGGTAGGCAGAAATGTAATTGCAATATTCGTTGACTGTTTATTCTTGTAAGGCCAAGATTGCAAGTTTTAATCCCGACTGACCCAAAGAGTTTTAAGTTGAATAAATAAAAAAGAAACTGTGAGCAATTCAACGGTGCTTTAATTATTCACGTTATAAGTGTCCTCATTAATGAATCTTTATGTTAATGTTATTTCCTGATAAATTTTGCGTTATAAATAATAATATTATCTACCTCGCCATTAATGTTATAATTGTTTTTAAGCATAATAAAACCGGCAAACATTCATTCAGCTCGTCTGATGGTTGGTAAGCACAAAGATAAAAGTAAGTATTCGATATTATGTAAAAAACAACTGCAAACACGGCCATTCCGTATGAATTCCTTAAACCTTACTTATTTGGGAAAATTGTAACATCGCTGCGATCTTTTGCTTCTGGAGGCAATTTGCGACGTCAATTTTGAAACGTGGATCCCAGTTGTTACCCAATCTCTTAAAAATACGTTAAAATCCATCTCTATTGCTTGTGATATACACATAATGTAAGTATGTATAATTTCAGTCAAGTAGAAAGTTAGTGTCTGTCCTTCCGTCATCGACAGTCAATCATCGCCGGTTCGTTTCCGGAGAAGGAAACGACCAGCTGAGGATATGTTTAGCTTATTATTAACTAGACCACACTGTTTTGCTTTGTCTACTTCGTTTGGAATCCCAGGATCGGCCATAGTTAATCAATATTCTAAAATATAAATAAAAATTAAGTAGCTTTATCAGATTTAATAACCTCATTATAATAATAAACTGCTTGTGGATACCCGTGTGATACCTCTGACGATGCAACCACCATAATCATTGGTGAATGTTACCGCTAACAGGCGGGCCGCATTTTTTTGTCACCTTAGAGGTATACGTTTTTATGTTCCATATGTTGGTGGGTCACAAAAACAAACTGAACGTTGTAGCTGTAAAATGTAGGGGTTTCCATAAAAATACAGAATGCATGACCTTTATTCTCCCAAAAACGCTGCGTGAATTGTTAAAGTTCAGTACACTCGGTCGATTGTCTGTGCTGCTAGACTAGCGTGTTGTACTTTGAAATATTGCGTCCTTATATTCCCGGATTCAAGTTCATTGTTCCGCAACGTTATTTTTGGAAAATGGCAGTCAATTGGGAAATGAACTAAAATGATCAGTATGAGGGGAGAAAAACAAGTCTTCTAAAAGTGACTTCTGATTATCACCACCCTACTGCTAAGCAGTCTCCGTCGTCTCTTTCCAAAATGTTTGCTAAAATTCCTTAAACAAGCAACGCACTGTAATTAAGCTTGATCTTTCCGTATCGCTTATTTCCCTTACCGGAATGAGTAATTTCTTAATAAAACGTCACGGTTAGATCAATATGCGCAGTTGGCTGCCGAGCTCCACAAACAAGTGTTTGTATTGCATCTGTATGATGTAAATTGTTCTCATGACGCTCGGTTTCCGCATTGAGCGTTGACCTTATCTGCAGTTACTGTACTAATGCCCCAAAGATGTCATCACATTGGGTATGTATTCTTTTGTCAAACCACAACTTCACGGTGAAAGAAAATATCAAGGAAACCTAAATTACTTTCAGAAGAAATTCAAAGACTTCTCATACTTCGTCTCTAAGGCAAACCTAAATATATTTCAGGCGAAAATAGTTGTGTTATGACAGGCGTGAAGCTTAAGTTAGGTAAATGTATAAAATTATGAAATTGGGTGTGATTCTGAACGACTTTAATACGTTACGACGTTAAATAAGGAAACAAAAGCTTGAAGAGAGTGGGTGGTCTTTCGGCGGCCATGAAAGCTTCCTACTGTCTCGTTCAGCTTCTGTGTTCATTTGACTCGCATTCAGCCCGGACAGTGACTCCTCGATTAACATACAGTGTGATGCTTAATCACTGTAGCAGGTCGGTAATGACACAGCTTGTAAAAACCTACCGCCCACTAGGTGCTATCAGATCCAGTATATCGAAGTCAAGGGTCAAAATCCTGTAACGGTATTAAAGATGATTAGCTTTGGCGGTAATTAATGTAGCTTCTATTTTCTATATTTGGTAGCAATAAAAGTTTATGATTGGAAGCTGATCTCTCGCATAATCAACTAAATAAAAAAGTCCGCCGTTAGATCATTAATGAAAAATCATTAGGCGCTGGCCTTTCTGAATTTAGTTATTGCAATCGGACTTCATGCCATTCATTAACAATGGGGATATTCGTTATTATTTAGTAAGAAAATCAAAACGGTACAAAAAAAATACTTTTAAACTTTCTTGTTTCACCAATTCATTATTATTCTGAAGCAACAGTAGCCCAGAAAATCTAACTTTAGCTCTTATTTTTCCATCGATAAAAATATACTTAGTGTCTGTTTTGGTATTCGTTTGGTTCGAAATTATGTAAAAAGCTTTTAGTAAAAGCACCTCGGCTACGGAATACTTATTAGTTCATACATAGCCACGATGTATTCGATTCGGAGATAGCCCATATATCTCCACTGCGATAAATATTTAATGGACGTTTGACTTGAATAAAACATGCATTTTAACCATAAAATTTGTGATCTTTTAGACATGGCTAGGTACTAAAACTCAATACCTAACTGAGCTCAAAAATGTGAATCACAACATGAATAATTTGCTTCTTGAATTAATATTGCATTAGGATATTAAGGCCTATTAAGGTATTTTAAACGGTAGGTAGAGATGTGGCGTCCTTGCCTTGGCTTGCCTTCAAATGCCTTGTCAGATTCAATAAAGACGTTACACAGATTGGGTTACACTTGGATCATCTTTGGTCACATTTGGGTGGGCGACACATACACATTTATGTGTACTTACAGCAGTTCCATAGTTATCCTAAAACTGTCATCGTTAGGATCACGGTGCCCAGATTCAAAATAGGTTTTAGACACAATTACCTTGCGGAGATATGTTTGGCTACCAAGTCTAATTACGCATCTGTAACTCTGGCTCTAACTTCTCAGAACTTCTCACGAAATTGCTCCTTGATTTCTTCTCAAACATATGCAGATTTAGTAAATTTGATATATGACTTATCACTAGAGCTTGAACCTATGCACCCACCAACACGCGAGTGACCATTTTAAGACCACACGGCTACCAAGCGTCCCCGCAGGGGCAGGCAGAGATATATATAGTACCTACCACACTTTTCGCCGAAGATACATTTTAAGTGCCAACGTTACAGATGGCGAGTCCATCGCAGTTTCTCAAGCAAGACTATATTCACGTCTTTGAATTTCTTCTCAAACGTATGCAGGTTATCCTACACAGAAGTTAGCAGGCTTTCCATAATAAGACTATATCAATAGTGAGCTTCAGATGTATATGACCAAACGGTATAGATAATCGCCAAACGGTGATGCAAATGTTGTCACTATGTGCCGCATTTGTCGACGTTTGTTGACATAACAATCAGTTAGGATTATAAGGTCAGCAACCGGCACACTTGTGATATCTCTGATATACGACGTCGTGTTATCACACGTTTGCGGTACGTATTTTGTTTAATAACATGTTGATGCTATAAATTAACTTGTTATTGCGCTTTCGGATCGCGCCAGGTTATATATAATAAAAATGTATAACATTTTGAAACTAAGATCTGTCCTTAAGGGCCATTGCTTTACGCCTTCAAAATGGGAGAAAATATAAAATAAAAAGTTTGTAATACGTTTTAAATGTGGATTGAAATGGATGAAGCGAGTAATTTCTGACGAAATAAAGAGAGAGCAGAGCGCTAATCGTCTTTAGATTCGCTACATCCACATTCAAGCTTCTTTATTTGTATGAAGAGACTTCATACAAATGAAGTGACTTATATATGCTTGTGCTAACTGCTTTCGAGTACTCTTGCATACGATTGTAGGAATAATTTTAATTTCTCACATTATATTGATGTTTCCCAAGCTAAAACAGAAACCGCGAGGAAGCAAATTGATTTATTATTTCCTCTAAAACAGTTTCCGACAAAAAGCTGTGTTTTAAAACGGTTTTTATATAACAATGCTTGTAACGGTCTACATCCTTTGGTTTGAAATAAAACTGAAAACGTGTCACGATAATGACTGGCCCCGTGCTCACTAAACGTTGCCGCCAATCCGTTACAACACTAATTTCACAGCTACTCTTACACATAGCTGGTCGTGTCCCGTGGCTTTCTCCGCGTTATTTCTATATGTACATAGCTATGCATACTACTAGCTGTCCCGCGCAGCTTCGCCCGAGTGAAAAAGTTAATACTTCCTGAAACACGATCGCTGCTTATCGGGAATATGAATCTAAACCATTCTCGAATACACCTAAAGACACAGAAAATTTCATTAAAATCGGTCAAGCCACTTCGGAGATGTGTAGGTATTACCCGCACACCCACCTTTTGCCAGTGATATATTTTAGGTGCTAACGTGACAGATGGCGAGTCCATCGCCGCAACTCAAGCACGACTATATAAACATACGTATTTTGAATTAATTCTGAAAAGAATGCAGTTCAATCACTAGAACTACTCTAGTGATTTATTCGTTAAAATCATCCGCTACCACGCCGCTGTCCTAACTAAATCGTAACCGAACCGCTATGCGTGCCATTGTACAGGCGTTATGTAGCTGAAAAACCAGGTACAATTCGATGCGATCTCCATATTCATTGTAGGCGTGTAACGGAGCACACACGTGACGTCACGTGGCCCAGTTCACGCGGTCGTCGCACGTCGTGCATCATTGCAGATCGCTCGCAGTGTGGCTGCGGCCTGCGGGTTAAGGACGACTCATGTACAGTTACTAAAATAATTTTCAAAATCCTAACTGGACTTATGGACTGGATGGTAATTTTCCTTTCATTTTTAATACAGTTATCAAGAGCTATATAACCGCCGTAATGAATAGTAGGTATACTAACGTTAACCGGAAATATATGTAAGTACCAACGTGATAAATGACGAGTCCATCGCCGTATCTCAAGCCGTCATGACGACATACCTCTTTGAATTTCTTAAACGTATGCACGTTACCTCTCGATGTTTGCTTACTCGGTTCGTGGTGTGATTGATCACCGTTAAGTACAGAAATAACTTT
The DNA here is from genome assembly GCA_016069955.1 of Drepana arcuata. Classification (NCBI taxonomy): domain Eukaryota; kingdom Metazoa; phylum Arthropoda; class Insecta; order Lepidoptera; family Drepanidae; genus Drepana; species Drepana arcuata. The sequence continues at coordinate 28,702 of JACCPG010000178.1, forward strand.
TTATAATACAGTATAAAATATATTACCTACACATCCACTTTCGGGCAGAAAGTGGGTGTGTGGGTACTGCCTATACACCTCTGCCTACCCCTTCGGGGACCCTTTTGGGAAGGCGTGAGGATTTATATTTTGAATACAGTCGGTATTCAAACTTGCAATCTTTACATTGCGGGCGACTACTCGAATCACTCGGCCATCACGACTCAATGTGATACGATACTATTATATAATTATACGTTTACAAATTGATAGGCTATATAGTAAAAACTAATGTAATTAACTGGCTAATTAATTACACGAATGAATTGCGCCTGAAACAATTGTAATCGCGTGTTTTATGTATCATACATATTTATTTTAATGTCATTGCATGCAACGCTTACATACGGAAGACAACCTTGCAACTGCATATAGACTTAAGTATGGCAATAGCGCGCAATAGTATTTATATTAACGTTACTGTGTCCTTACATATTAATATCCTTAACTAAACAAAAACTAATTAGTACAAGCGATTGGACCTTCATACATACATGTATCAATTTAAAATTATCTATCAAGTTTTCACACTAACTGTAGTATCCTCACGCCTTCCTTCCTTCCTTCACATAAGGGTCCCCGAAGAGGTCGGCAGAGGTGTATAGGTAGTACCCACACACCCACTTTCCGCCATAGATATATTTTAGGTGCCAACGTGACAGATGGCGAGTATGTCGCCGTTACTCAAGCACGACTATAGATACGCCTTTGAATTGCTTCTCAGACGTATGTAGGTTTCCTCTCGATGTTTTCCTTCACCGTAAAGCTCGTGGTGTGACTAATCACTGCACTCAAGTTCAGAAAAACACTATGGTACAGTCGGGATTCGAACTTGCGATGTTAATGTCGCAACTCGAACCACTCGGCCACCACTAGTAACCAGTTAAATAACTTCTAAGCACGTAGTTTCCTCACTAGCGTACAAGTTAATAAACATCAAACAATTTGACGTTTCAAGTAGACAACAGGTGGTCAGAACCATTCGGTATATTTTTAAGGTTAACCACATCAAAGGTTAAAGTGCCAGTAAATAAGACTTTCTCTCGTCACAAGCCACAACATCCGTAGGTGTTAACTTGTCATTACTAACCGGCGGGTGTCATTTCATTGTCAATTTATCGTTGAGACCATGTCTGATTTTGAATATTAAATGATAAATATCGTACAGTATTTATGCAGCTAGTTTCGATCAAAAGTACATACATACACATATGCCGAGTCCCTAACGGGGTAGGCATAGAGTATGGAGCGCCAGCTATCTCTAGATTTCGATCAGAAGTAGGTATGTTGAATGTTTTTCTGTCGAACATATCATGAGTGATCAGTGAGTTTATTAATAGGTCTCTAATTAGTGTCATGTATGTTTATGTCAAGTGGAAAGAAGTGGTCTCTGCCTACCCCTACGGGAAAGAGGCGTGATTATATGTACGTATGTATGTATGTGTCTTTCTTTATATATTCACGCCTTCCTACAAGGGTCCTTCAGTAAAGAGACAATTCCTTTTTCGCCTGTATTTAGGTGTCACGGGTGGTGAATCCATCACAGTTACTTAAGGACAACTATATATACGTTTTCTCAAACTCACCATGTATTCCTTCACCGTTCTAGCCCGCGGTGTGGTTTACCACTGTACATAGTTCCGTTCGGGATTCCAATCTTTTCGTTGCAGCGACTAGTCTGACCACTCGGCTACGGCTACCGCGGTTATTCTTTGTATATTCACGCAATCCCGCACCGTAGTTTCTTTGCGTTGGTTGAAACTAAATTGGGAATTCGTTTGCACATTATTTCCCAATCAAGAAATTTTAATGTAAGTAAAGGTAATTCCAGTATCGGTGTGAGGTGAGGTTACCAACAGAGTAGTCATGATATGTAAGTGTTTAACTCTCATAGTGAAAAGTAGCTTTATTATTTTAGATACTCGTTGTAAAATTGAAAGAGAAAGTAGACCAAGCTGAACTTGGCCAAAACCAAGCAAACATGTACAGTATACGTATAACATACATATATACATGCGAGAACCACGAAGGGTACGTAAAAAAATTCGAGGTGAGTTTTCGAAGTCAAGTTTAAATCCTTAATAATATTATAAATGTGAATGTATGTTTGTTTGGTACGCTTTCACGTAAAAACTACTTAGCCGATCATCATAAAACTTTGTACACATATTCTTGGAGGTATTAGAAGTAATATAGGATACTTTTTATTGAAAAAAAAAATATGAAAGATAATAAATAAAGCCGTCCACGACGACGAAGTCGCGGGCACAGCTAGTATGCTATAAAAAGAACTAAGAAATACTTACATAAACAACAACAAGGTTTAATTTACATACATATCATCACGCCGAAATCGCCGAAACGGGGTAGGCAGAGATTATAGAGCGCCAGTTCTCTCTAGACTTACATACCTCTTTTGCTTCGTCCACATTCATCAGTCTCTTTATACATTTAATTATGGAACTGTAAATATTTTGTTCAAGTTTGGAACTAAATATCTCATATTTTGTACAAATATTGACCTTAAGTTTAAATACATATACACATACCTAGTTAAGTAAAATGTGTATCACCTATTGCGCTACTATTTCAAGTTCGAGCACGTTGTGTTCGTCTCGTCTGATTCACACGCAGTCGGCAGAATATTGAACTCTGAAAACGGAGCAACGTCCTACGGCTGCGACCTTTACCTTCACTCGCTTTGATGACGCCTAATTGTGGTAATGAAACTTCTGCCACGAACATCACTCTTTTCTGATCTCAGGCGAAATTATTTCAAAATACACTTATCGTTAAAAAAATGCTTATTAAACATTTTAAATTAAAATCAGGTGTGTTTCAACCGCCTTAAATCTGATTATACATGTATGCATATAATTACTGTTCCGCTAATGGGTTAGTTCCTGAATTATTATTATACTCACTCCTTCCCATAAGGGTCCCCGAACGGGTAGGCAGAGGTGTAGGCTTTCCGCCAGAGATATATTGGGTGCCAACGTGACAGATGGCGAGTCCATCGTTACTCAAGCACGACTATACATATACATACGACTTTGAACTACATCTCAGACGTATGCAGGTTTCCTCTCGATGTTTTCCTTCACCGCAAAGCTCGTAGTGTGACTAATCACTGTACTTAAGTTCAGAAAAACGCATTTGTACAGTCGGGGTTCGAACTTGCGATCTTTGAGTCAGGCAACTACTCGAACCACTCGGCCACCACGGCTTTTAGTTCCTGAATATATAATGCACAAATATTTTTTCAATCGGTTCATTAATTCCTGAGATCCTTTCATCCAAACAAACAAACTGTGTTTTTAAATATGTATTAAGTATTAATGTCCCCTTTAGCATTAATTAATGTGATATTTTTAAATGTGAAGTCCCGCATGCGTTCCCTTATATATCAGGAAATACTTGCAGTCATTACAAGATACAATATTATTATTACCGTAATTGAGCGATGGGGTCATCGTACCGTCCGTGGTTTATTGTACCGACTGACTGACACAAGTGACCTGTTAGTTTATATTGCGCCCACACGTACAATCCGATTCTAAGTTTAACTGTTTATGTTTTTTTTGCGGAGAACCATCGACACTGAACTGTGTCATGGCTCTCTGCTGCGAATCATTGTAAAAAGTCTAAAAGTACGCAACAAAAAAAATTTTAAAAATTCCTTGGAACCATATACTAATGTACAGTGTATGTACAAATAAAACTATTACCTTGGATTTTGTCTTTAAAATCTGTAAAATAATTTCAATGATATATGTAATATCAATCAAGCCCAGCTCCAGGTAATCTTGGGTCCTTACAACACAGAAGGCGTCGAGTATGACCCGACTCTATTGTAGTGTGCGTGTGCACTCATAGGTAATCAGTGTGTACCGGCAATACTCAAACATTAATGGAAGGTTGCACACTTACACTATTAACGATAAGGAAGAATAGTGGGGCGCGTCTTTGTGGATGGCACTATCTATTAAACTATCTCTCTGCCGCATTTCATCCATACCCGTTCCGGCGTGGTTGAGTTACAAACATCCTCACAAACTTTCGCATTTATAATATTGGTATAGTAGGATATAGATTTGGATAAAACAATGGTTGAATCATGTGGTGAGGGTCGATGGCCCATGATTGCCCAGTCTAGACTCAATGAGGTGAGAACATTAAGCCGCAAATCTTTGCCCACAATTGATTTCTTACTTACTAGATGCTCCTGGTCCTCATTTTGTTAAGTTTTAATGGAAAGGGAACATTTTAAATACACGTAACTGATATGTTATTCCTTTACTTGCAAAATATGGTGCTGATTTGGAGACAGTAGTTTGTAAGTATGTACATTTTTAGTTTGTATTGTATGTAGTTTATATACATACAAATCCTCAGGGCGTCCCGAAGTAGGCAGTGAGTAGAGCGCCAGTTTGTTTAGAGCCGCTTTCCTCTGATTACCTCACGATTTCAAGACCGCAAACGGAATCGATGCACACGCGGTTTGCCCGGCTACGAACCAATATGTCCCCGGTTCAGCGCCCTACAAGTACACACTAAGTCATTGTCTTACCGTCGGCCGTAGTCATACACGGAAAGAATGTAAAAAAATATTACTCGGAAATATCTTATGATGAATGCATGTAGTGCATCGCTGCGCTTCTGGATGCTATTTAATTAAATGAACTTATACTTTCTGATAACTTAAGACCTTTCCAAGAGAGTCCCTAAATGGGTAGACAGAGGTCTCTTTCACCACTCTTTGCCCGCGACTTCGTCAGCTTGGTGACTTTGGGCATAATTTTTTGGCTATATCTTTTGGTTTATTTTGGATAGTTTTTTTAGCCAGTGAAGCTTGCCACAATATATTAGTGAAAACCACATCTAAATGACAAAAATTCTAACAATCATTGTTTTGAGTCCCATTTGCGTTGATAAAGGTCCCAATAATATTTTTTCTCATATATCTTCCATGTACTGACAGCAATTCGTAACATTTTTATTATAATATAAATAAATAATAAATACCTGGGACAATCCCACACAAATTGACCTAGACCCAAATTAAGCAAAGCTTGTGTTATGGTAACTAGACAACGATATATTTACTTATATAGATAGATATATACTTAAATACATAGGACATCCAAGACTAAGATACAAATATGTTCATCACACAAATATCTGCCCTCAGCGGGATTCGAACCCGCGACCTCAAGTTTCGCAGTCAGGAGCTCTAACCACTAGACCAGACGGTCGTCTTATATGTATATTGATTACGTATCAGATGGCGAGTCTGTCTCTGGCACACAAACACAAATATAAATATAGGTGTCTACATTGCGATAGTACGTTGTTTGCGAGCTACGGCTCGCGCGATTCGCTCTTGCCCGTTTTTTTTAATAATAGTAATGTTATGTTATGAGCCTCGAGCATTTAATATAATTACATCTCAGCAATTATAATAAAATCATAAATATACAGTCGGCTAACCTTTTGTTTTATATTGCCACCTGTATGTTAATCGTTACGCAAAAAAACTCTGCTAAAACTTAAATACAGCTTACGAAAACAAGTTATTGTTGTAAAAAGTTCATAAAGACAATTTGTACCCACTTTCATGTTTTAATGTGATTTTTCTTGTTTGTTTCAGGTAATTCAACCGTTATCCTTCTGCCATGAGTCGATATCTCCACATTAATCATGAGAGGTATGAATTGATGTAGGAATTTGCTTAGCTTGGATCCATATAATCATCCTAGTGAATGCCTACCCGTTCCGTACCGAGTGCCACATAAACGGTGCTTAGTTCTAGGGTGGCCTTACTGGCAGAGGGTTTTTCTAATTATCTGTCGTAGCGTGAATTCTGGGAAGTTTGGTACCTAGTAGAACAATGGCGGATCCGAAACGCTTCCAGCCAGGTGCTAAGGAAACCGCTAAGGGCACTTACTGTGGGATAAGAAATTCGACGACATTGCCGATTCGCGAGCTAGGAAGCTAGGCTCGAGTGGGTTGAGAGGACACCGTTAGTCCTTTATATTGCTAACAGTGCACTACTATCCAGCATGCCATTAACGTGTTAGCCATTAGGTCTGATATTTAACTGGTTTATTTTTACATTACTCATTTAAGGCATGTGTTGTGACATAAATATGGATTGAGAATGCTATTTATAGAAAAAGTCATTTATTACTACTGTTTCGTATTTCCCAATTGATATGTTAAGAATACTCATTGTATTTTGACGCATCCTTTGAAACATGGAAATACCTCAGGCCGACGCCATTTATGGAAAGACCCGCGGCTTCACTTGCGGTAAATTACACTTTAACACATATCCTGTGTCTTAACCCAGCTAATACTTATTCGTTCCAGAGGTCTGGCGTTCCATTGACTCTGTCCTGTGAGGGATGATATAGCCATCATCAGATAGATGGATGAAATCTAATAAAACTACAAAATCAGAAATATCTCATGAGATCATGTTCACTGTAAATACTTACAAGTTTTGTTATTTAAAGCAATAAACGCCGTATTTAAAACAAAGTCTAATATTTTGGATCAGTCACAGATGTGTTCTTATTATATTCAGGCTACCACATAATAATTTGTACCTAATTTAATGCGATTTCAAAACAAAGTACAAAACGTATGTTCAAGTATTTAATACACTATTGGCATATGTCTCCTATCAACTACATTGTTAAAGAGAACTTAGTAAACTCCCTATTTTAAATATGTTTAAGTTAGGAGTAGCACAGGTTCGTACTGTTTCAGCGTCTGGACTCTACTGAGGGTATTTTTACATCTAGTGCTGGCTGGCTACGTATCGATGTTTGTGGTCGATAATATCAGTCACGCACGGTTTAGTCTATGCTATTATAATATTTTTTGTCGTGTTCAATTGTGACGTTGGCCTTGCTTTGGCTCCTTTATCTCGGGTACGACGACCTAGGATATTTCCTTTAACAGTTTTTAGTCCCAACAAAAAACTTGTTAAATGAAATTGATGTTTTACTACTCTTCGACTTAGAGTGAGCGATGTACAAAGATAATAATGTTATTTGTAGGAATCTTTCAAGAGCTCTAAAAGAATAAGAAAAACATACTATGTATTTTTAAAAGTAAGTTTAAGTTACAGAATATAAATCTTAGTTAAAACTGTTTGCATCTATGGAATGTAAAATGATAATACATTAGGTAGACGTTAACCACGAGTACTCGTTAAACTATGAATTAAAATAAGGACACATTAATTACCAGTATTAGTATTTATATTATAAACGTATATAACTATTTATGGGCATCACATCCTTAAATTATCTTTAAGTCGCGCCGGAAAATCCTACTACTAACTGTCGGATTTCAAACTTATATTTTGCATTTGATAGCAAAATCTTATTTAAAAAAAGATTAAATAATAATTGGCTACAGCAGTAAGAGTCGTGCAAATGAATATAATATTCTCGTTAAGGTCAGGTGAAATTGCGAGGCAGAGTTGTTAAGTAAGTTAAGCTAAGTTAAGTACTGTTAAGTTTAAATTTAGACAGTAATTCATTAAGATATACTTTCGCATATAACAATGAAATGTGACCAGCAAAGTTGTATAGGACGCGATAGTTATCCTGTGTATTTGCTAGTACCTATAGGCAAATCCGGTGTCAGCTTGCTATCTGACGGGCAGCATACATATGTCCACTATTCATTACATATTAAGAAGAAGGTATGTCATTGGAGACCACAGTGATGTTTAAAAAATATTTACCTGTATAAATAAAAATCAACGTCTCTAATCTAAATAAAAGTTTGTCCTCCATGCGTTCCGAAGCCATTAATCAGATCGTGATGTAACTTTGGTCGGGTTGCGGGAACGCTCGCGAGGGTCCATAAACAGAACTCGCTAGATGGCGCTGTAGAACATCAACTGGCAATGCAATGCATGCCGGGTGCAGCATTTCATAAAAATATCGTATGAAATTAATCGACTATACCCCTACACTAGTGATTCTATTTTAGCCCAGCGCTCTACTGTGGTGCGCCCGCGCAGTTACGGCTTATAAATAAAGTCGCGTAAAAATGTGTGGTGTTATACTAGCCTAGTATTCAAGGAGATATTACCGCCGTTGGTAGGGTATCAATGAATTAAGTATAAGTAAATTGCTCAAGGACGGGAACGTCAAGAGTACTCGAAACCGACGAGCATGTATGAAGAGACTGATGAATGTGGACGAGACGAAAGTGGTATGCAAGTCTAGAGGGAACTGGCGCTCAGTACTCTCTGCCTACCCCGTTAGGGACTCGGCGTTATGATATGATATGATAAATTGTTGATTTTAAAAAATGCATTTTTTCTGCTGTTTCCAAAATTATAATATATATTTTATTATAATAGTGGTAAAATTTTCCCTTAAGATAAAAGTCAGTAGTAACACACTGGTTTTGGTTTTCCTCTCAGTAATTCCAATTACTAGTCAATTGTTCAATGACAAGACATCGCAAGGACTGTAAATAAGCTTGTAACCGTATGAAAAATTATTGAAAGCGAATATTTATTTTTATGGCGTCTCTTAAACAAAGTGTATTACTTACTAACCTGTATGCCTCTGAGACTACGTTAAACAGTCCTAATAGGTCTTGGTTCCTAATTGCTGGTCATTAAGTTACCCTGACTCGCAGTGGCGTTGCGTAATCTCTTACTTGACACTCAGATAGGCCATTAAAATAATAGTATAATTTGCTTGGAGAAGCTACGATTAGGCATACTATAAGTTTTAAAGTTTAATCGCAAAATAAGTAAAACAAGTAGTGGCTGCGTTGTTATAAGTAGTCACTCGCAAAGTTAAGAATACAGGTTCGAATTCTGCTGCTCAGTGTTTTTTTTCTGAATTTGTGAACTCAAGTTCAGAAAGTCTCAAGTGGTTGTCTTTTCGGTGTAATAAAACAATTTCTGGTAATCTCTGGTATGTTTGAGAAGATGTATGTGAATTCGTGTCTAAGTGACAGTGACATATTCACTATCTGTCACGATGACAGCTCAATATAATTCCGATATAAAGTTGGCGTTATAACACTTCTACTTAATCATTAATCTTCTAAACCATACTCTTGATGCACGTACTGCATGACCGTTTGAATTGAATACTTGTAAAATACGGCGGTGAAACCATACTTTAAAATTAGGAAATATAAAGCTTGGTGTCAAGTTCCGCCCCTAAATATTGATCGTGCTACCCTTTGCGAAACTATCCTTATTATACATATATGGAAAGTACATATCCCATTAAGGCTGCAACGAGGGTGCGAGTGTGACGTAATTGACGACTGGGGGCATTGTCTTTGAGCCCATAGCGTCCACAATTTTGTATTTAATTCCCAGAATTTTTACTTATCGGTAACTGCAATCGCTGTTTCAGAAAAAAGTACGAGGTACCTCCCATAGCTAGCTCAGGTCTTACCAAAAAAACAACTTTTTATTTTTGACGGTTTATCTCATACAAAGATCTCTATTTTTTCCTGTTTGTATGGCAACGACCTTACTCGTTCCCGTGCACACGAGAGCAGTACGTAAGCTCCGCTGGTTTTTTCCCTTAGGAACTCTGATAGTTGCATCTCTTTCTTGAATCCGATTCCATGACTTAGCAGACTGCACTTAAATCGATTTGTCTCGCCTTAACTCGACGAGATTTCATCAGCGATGATATCGCGGTCTCGTTTCGGCTTTTTAAACCTGTCCTTGTGCTGCTAGATTTAATTTGCCTTTTTTGCGGCGCGGTTGAAATGGTAGACTTTGGTATTACACGGCCAGTATTAGAAGCACTTTACATTTCACAAGCTGCAGCGGAAATGTACGTCGTCTTTACTAAACTGAAACACATTAGATTCTGTCGGCGCGTTGCGTTCTGTTATATGCAAATGCAGACGTTATAGGCGTCTTAACTGTTGTGGTTTCATGACATGTTTGTTAGTATTATGGACGAAAGCTTTCATGTGGCCCTTGTTTAATCATGTTTTTACATCTCGCCTGTTGGTGTTGCGTTAAGCAGCTCCCAATATTAGTGACTATATTGTAGTGTATATCCCTAGCTAATTAGATTTGGCTCTCACATCCTGCCATTGTGTGTGATAAGCGTGAGCTAGTGAGAACTGTTCTCTGTTTGCCTCTACACCCTTCATAGGATGTTAATTTTCGTATTCTTACACAGAACTAGATGTCCCTCGGTTTCGCCCGCGTAAAATATTACTCGCTCCTTTGGATAGTAGCATATACATGCCTCGATAAACAAGCTACCTAATAAAAAATATAGGTACATTAAATTGGATTATTAGTTCCAGAGATAGCATGTTCAAACAAACAAAGTCTGCCTTTTAATAATATAATATTATACATAATGTGTCTATTTATTTAATCTGTGACGCAATGTCAAGTTTCATTCTAATTTTTAATTATTTCTACACTGTTTATATAAACTAATTTTTATGTTGGTGGGGCGAGTGAAGTGTGTACGCATAAAAATACCGCTTTCACACTAATTTCGTTATGTAGGTAATTAAACTGGTCGCATTTGGCGAAAGTAGCGGTCTATAATACACGTATTAAAATAATTAGACGCTATCATTTGCATTGAGCATGATAAGCATACTAGAACTCTTAATATGAAATTTAAAGCCGTGGTGGGAGAGTGGTTCGAATAGTTGCCTGCGACACATAGATTGCAAGTTCGAATCTCGACTGTACAACAACGCTGGTAATCAAGCTTATGGCTGCCCTAAAGGTAAGCTATTGCAAGTTGTATGCGCACACAACAATCGGACCGCTCCTCGGGTGTTGCCGACGCTAAGCCAAGTAGGGCACACAATAGAACACTGACTCGCGACTTCGTCTACTTAAAATACATACATAGTTTTAAACAAACAAACCACGCCGAGTCCCTCACAGGGTATCAGAAAGAGTAGAGCGACAGTTATTTTTGAAATTACAGACCAATTTAGCTTGATCCATATTGTTCACCGGTTTCGAGTTCTCGAGAAGAAAGTGGTCTTCACCTTTTCTTCCATCGCTATCTGTCTCGTCGATGTTTTATCACTAATTTATACATAGTATAAAAATTTGTGACATATTATGTCTAAAACAACGTCGCATGAACTAATATTAAATGATTATATAACCTCACGCCTTCCCACAAGGGTCCCCGAAGGGGTAGGCAGAGGTGTATAGGTAATACCCACACACCCACTTTCCGCTAGAGGTATATAAGGTGCCAACGTGACAGATGGCGAGTCCATCGCCGTTACTCAAGCACGACTATACATACGCCTTTGAATTTCTTCTCAGACGTATGCAGGTTTCCTCTCAATGTTTTCCTTCACCGTGAAGCTCGTGATGTGACTAATCACTGTACTTAAGTTCAGAAAACTCAATGGTACAGTCTTGCGTAACTATCACCAACAGGAAAATGGCACATGTATTATGTACACAGTTTAATTTAAATATTGGTTAGTTTGTAAAGAAAATTTTCCATATATCCCGGTTCCGGTATCCACAACGACTCAAGCGCAGCGTCGCGTGTCTCTACCCTAACACTTATCTTGGTCGTTTCCGTTGTGTACCACTAATCAATGTATGTATTTGCACGCCCTAATCATACAGTGGTGTAAGGTCCTTTCATAGGTATCTGACGAGATTTTACTCATACATTTTACTTGGAAGTCGTGGTGGCCGAGTGGTTCGTCGGGAAGTAGTTGTCGGGAATACTAAACTTAAGTACAGTGATTGGTCACATTACAAGCTTACATAAATAAAAAAAAAAAACAAAGGCGTATGTGTAGTTGTGCTTGTGTGACGGCGATGGACGCTCATTCACAAGGCCACCTTAAATATATTATTAGCAGAAAGGCAGGATACTTCTATTTTGTCAAGGTAAAACTAATGATAAATACGTTAGAATATTTTACTTAGGTACTCTTGAATCCAACTAATATTTTAATTGAGAAAGTTTTTTAGTATACCTAATCACGGCAAGATGAACGGAATTGAATGAGATTTGGTAGACACATTGATTTATTCGCTGGATTAACACACGATCCAACTTTTAAGCGGGTAAAACCGCGCGTTACTGCCAGTATATATTAAATGGATATATGAACTCATTGTGCGGGCTAGCTACTCTGGTATTGTGTGACTAACAACTGTCATTGTTGCACAACATGTTAAACTCAACGAAAACTCAATGTTGACATGAATAAATAAATGGTAAACAATAGATAATGATTGGTTTATTCAAACGTTTTATAAATTACCACATTCCGTAATCTATAAACCCAAAGTCTATTCTAGGCAATTTATTAACAACGCAAGCCGTGTTTCCTTCCCTGTACATAATTGAAGATAGAATTACCATAAAAAATATTCCCCAATTTTATCCTTATTCCCTACCCGAAGCTATGCACAACAGTCGAAAATTGCATGAAGCTCCCTTAGACAGTCAACTAATACCACAGTGGCTTTAATTATGACGAGTTGTTTATTATGGAAGCGCACGATACGTAGAATGAAGAGCGATCGCGATATTACGAGTTGCTTCGATAATTGGTTCGGTACGCATGCTATGTGCCACTTGTCTGTGCTGTGACCTAGATTTTCTATCTGTTACATATAGTAAGTCATATTCAGTTAATAAGTATTCGAAAATCCATTTGAATGTTACGCTTGTTTTAAATAAAAAATAAACATGTATGAAGAGACTGATGAATGTGGCGAACGAAGCGAAAGAGGTATGCAAGTCTAGAGAGAATTGGCGCTCTATAGTCTCTGCCTACCCCGTTAGGGACTTGGCGTGATGATATGTATGTACGTAAACACAGTGATATCGGTGCGTTTAACATTTTGATAGACCTCAGTTTAAAAAATTTGATAACCCCGAAATAATATGTTTTTCATTGTTAAGCCTCTTGTGGACTAAATATAATAAGAGACTGTAATATGTGCGGTGCGGTATGTATATATATTTCAAACACTGATTCTGTCATCATTAATAGGACAAAACCATGTATTTTCACGGCGTAGGAAAACAGCGAAACGACTCGTTTTAGAAGAAAATCAAAGTTGTATTATGTACTTAATGCTTGATTGCCATAGACTCGCCATTTGTCACGTTTAGCACCAAAATGTACTCCGACGAAAAAAGTTGGTAACCCTCTGCCATTGGGGACTCCTGTAAGAAAGTGTTGTCACACACATATATATATATATATATTTTAAGAAATTTAATAACCTAGCGCATGAAGTCTCTATCGTAAATTATCAGTGTCCGGAGGAAGTCACATAAATTGTCCTCAAGAAATTCTTTAAGAGACGAGTTTTATATCGTCCACCGTCAGGTGTGTTGTTTTATATTGTATCATAAATATAACTGGTTTTATTATTAAGAGCTATACATTTATATGTCTGTATTTAAAAATTATCCACAGATAATCATATTATAGTTGCAAATTGATCTTAATGTTTTTTTTAACAAATAAATACGTATGACTGTAGGACTTGGAACCATGTCACGGAAGTTAATTATTAAAAATAAACTTAATGAATTATCGAATGTTATCAGCTGTAGGTACAGGTCAAAGAACGGCAAGTGTCATTGGCTTTATAGTATACATTATTATCTTGGAGGGTGGCAATATTAATGCAGCTTTGTATCAAGATTATACAGGCTTGGTTCAAAACTGGTTGTCGTTCATTGACCCCAGCTGTTGATAATATTTGATACTATATTTATATTTCGTGTCATTCTCATTATAAGGAATAGTCTACTCTACTCTAACAAATATTAAAATAATATTTCTTACATACACATATCGTCATGTCGAGTTTCTTAATGTGTCAATAGACAAAGAGAGAAGAGCGCCAATATGCAGCTATATTGATCCGGTTCAGTGCTTAGCATCGGCTATGTTCATTCGGTTGCGGCTTCGATCCCGCAGGTGGCAAATACTTGCGGAGTAATATGTATATAAAGTATATATTCTCAATTTCTTTGAAAATATGTACGGAAATCAGACCTAATTTATACATACGTGAGACATGATAACTCATCTAGAAATATCTGAGGAGAAAAGGAGACAGGAAGACCAAGCTTGATATAATCTTGATATAATAAATTATTTAGATCAATAAAAAGGTGTCTCACGTATAGAGAGGTCAGAGAGATTGTGCTGGCAGAGGCAAATAGAAGGGGTTGCATCCGAGACATCGACAAGAGTGACAGGTTCTGCTTAATGCAGTTAGTTAGCTTTGTGGAGATGTCCAGCCTAAACATTGTGAAATTTTATTTCATTGACCGTTTTTTTTTTTCAATATACAAATATTGAAATCTTTCCAACATAGGCTATATTATAAGCCCATGTTGGTAAAGATTTTGCTTTCTAATGATGATGATATATTGAAATGATATACTATTTAATGATGATGAAAGAATTTGTAAAATCGCTCGAGTAGTTTTTGAGTTAAATCGTAACAAACATCATCAAAAAATCATATCTTTCCACTTTATAATATACTAGCTGTGCCCAGGACTTCGTCGGCGTGGACGGCTTTTTATCTGTCGTAAAAATGTTTTTTTTTTTCATTAAAATGTATCCTATGTTACTTCTAATACCTCCAAGAATATGTGTACAAAGTTTCATGATGATCGGTTAAGTGGTTTTTACGTGAAAGCGTAACAAACAAACTTACATTCACATTTATAATATTAGTAAGGAAGTTTATTTAATTACCAATTAAACATCTAATATAATTCTCTATCCCTTATTATTTATTCGATATTGGTGTCGTAAATGGTAAGTCATATATTTGATATGACTTACGACAATCACGATACCAATCCGCCAGTTCCACCAATCCAATTACTGTCCTTTGCCACAAATCGCTAGGCTTTACCCGCTGTCAATTTTACTTATCTATATTTGGTTCATATATTAAATAATAAGAATAAATAATAATAATAAGAGACGTGGTGGCCGAGTGGTTCGAGCAGTTGCCTGCGACGCAAAGGTCGCAAGTTCGAATCCCGACTGTACCAATGAGTTTTTCTGAACTTAAGTACAGTGATTAGTCAGACCACGAGCTTTACGGTGAAGGAAAACATCGAGAGGAAACCTGCATACGTCTGAGAAGAAATTCAAAGGCTTATGTATAGTCGTGCTTGAGTAACGGCGATGGACTCGCCATCTGTCACGTTGGCACCTAATATACCTCTGGCGGAAAGTTGGTGTGTGGGTATTACCTATACACCTCTGCTATTATTATTATTAATTAAATAATAGTATTTAGGTTCTACACGCATAAAATTTTAATTATGCTTGTTATGCGTGTTGCTTGTGATGCGTGTTAGTCGTGGCGTGATGTAGATAGACTAAGCTCCTCAATAAATATGCTTGTATACCTGGTGTTGCAAGCCAATAAGGCGGCGGGAGTAATTCAATGTCAAGCGGGCCACATGATTGCCGGCCACCTAAGATGTATAAATAAAACCCATATTTACTTCATCATCAACATCCCCTTCCATCCTCACACCTTCCCACAAGGGTCCCCCCCTTGTGGGAAGGCGTGAGGATTTAAATTGTGATTTTGTTCAATAATTTCAATGAATGGTTTTCAGAATTTCCATTGATAACAATAGAATATACAACAACGCTATCAAAACGTCCAGCCAATATCCGTCGGATAAGCAAGGCAGGTCGCTAATTCGCCACGCGAGACAACAAAGGAGTCAGTAACGCGAACAAGTTGTCAAGACGTGTATTGAACCCGGTATGCGAAGGCTCACAGGGACATTATTATGTGGGCGGATTATATCCCGCACTTCAAAGTACCCCACTTGATCCAATCTACCAGGCTTCTACCTGGTTAATATACAGGCTTCTTTATACTATTTAAGTAACTTGCATTGCATGTGTGAGGCGTTAAGGGTCGTTCAGAAGAATTAAAAATGTACTGGTCATCTAACTTCATATTATATAAGCTTAGAACCTATTTTATCAAATATATATATATCTTCACGCTTTCCCTCCCTCTTTTCGCTAGAGATATATTTACGTGCCAACGAGACATATGGCGAGTCCCTCGTGACGATACCTTTGAATTTCTTCATAAACATTTGTAGATTTTTCTAACGATGCATACCTTCCCCGTAAAGCACTCGATGTACTGCAGTTCAAACAAGAATAAAATCGGTATAGACTCGCTACATAAACCACTCGACCACCACGGTTTTTTTAATTCATTAACTACATACATACATACATACATATCATCACGCCAAGTCCCTAGCGGGGTAGGCAGAGAGTATAGAGCGCCAGTTCTCTCTAGACTTACATACTTCTTTCGCTTCGTCCACATTCATCAGTCTCTTCATACATGCTCGTCGGTTTCGAGTACTCTTAACGTTCCCGTCTTATTCATTAACTAATTAGAAAGTTATATGTCGTGAAGCCTTAACTACTTATGCAACATAAGCCTTCATTAAATACCCTTTAAATAAACGATTGCATGTTAATCCGGGTGTATTTGTTCGCTTATTACCAATTCCCTTTGCATCGTGCTCTAACAAAGGCTCGAGGGATAACGGGACATCCTTATTAAAGTCGAGACATTAATGCCTTTGTGTAGCTTTTTGTCTTTACTTCATAAGAGTTGATGACTATCTACGATTAAACTGAACCACTTAACATCATGTTATACTTGATCACACACTAAGTTCTCAAATGCGGCGACAGACTCGCCACCTGTCACGTTGGCATTTAAACATATCTCTGGCAGGCACGCCTATAAATAATAAATATAAGGATCCTTTTGTGGGCACTTCGTCGGAGGTTGTAGTTAACAACGTGATAGATGATGAGTACAAAACGCCGTCTCTGCGGCATGACTGTTCATGCATTTGGGAATTGCTATTCAATCGTATGCATGTTTTCCTAATACGTTTCCTTAAGCTCGTGGTGTGATGAATCAATGTACATTTGTTATGCAAAATTTCATTCGAACTTACCATCATGGTTCTAAATTCAACACTAGGTTTCATAGGTAATTTATTAATAAATATTTTTGCGAAAAACTTTATTTCAACGGACGAACATTTCTTACAAGCGTTTAATAAGTATTGCCTACATCCATACATTGGTAATACATACTGATTCTACGATACTCACAATTAAATATAGATTTCTAGAGTCTCCGCCGTTTCAAGAAAATGTTACCGATCAAAGGGAGTTAAATAACTATATTCTATTTTCGGTACCTCCCCCTGTTTAAGAATAATGCAATCGCTATGAATTCCACTATCATTGTACGCCCTTCTATTGTTATAATATTTATTACCGAATATAATGTTACCTATAACACAGTTAGGGTGTCCGCTGTAGAGGTGTTACTGTTCGCTAAGTTAAAATCAATACAGTCAGAGGGCTAGTCTGTTTGTATGTGCACCCTCCTGATAAATGGACTTTTTACTGCGCCTGGAAGGATATAAATGCTTCGGACTGTGGGACGTTATTATGAAATGAGTAGGGGAACACATTCATAGAACACCTAATACTGTGCTCTAAATTATGTGTTGCCAGTTGTGACCATAAGTAGAGGCCCTGTGGTTCCAGACGCTAACGCCATCCATCCATTGTATAGCAATAAGTTTTTCCGCACCTAGTGTCATTGCCTTTCATCTGATAACGTAAACGCTATCTGAAAAAGATTTTTTCTAGAGCTGCTGCTAACATGTCTGTGATAAAGGCCTCATCCACAATATCGCAGCAAACGCTTTTGTTTGATGGGCACATTGTTAATTATGTCTAGGTATAATACTTATCAAAACATACATTTAAATGATTACAAGCATGTACATAATTTAATTTTAGTATTAAAAGCAAATTATTCAAATTATTAATCCTCTTTCGCAGTAACGTTGTGATTCATATTGCGGAGGATATCGTATAAATCAAACGAAACAATCGCCCAAGTATTATTGTAATCCCACCACGGTTGGCCAAACATACTCCTGTTTGGCAAACATTTGTCGTTAATCTTTCTGTTGTCAGGGAAAACAGAAAGAGATAGAACAACTATTGCCAATGTTTGTTTAAGCGTGTAGTTGTGAAAGGAAACAAAGGTTCGCGTTTATTTAGGTGCGCGAGCGCAGACGAGGCCGTCCATCATGGAATCCTGTCCGCTAATCGGTAATAAATTAACTTTTTATACGTTATTATGCTTGCTGACTGAATTATAAGGTAATGTTTTTGATTGCACATCGTAAATAATGTAAATTGGTACTACACTATTCGTGCGCTCAGATGATTTCCGCTTTATTAAGTAAATAAAAAAAACTACTAGCAAATTAATATCCCAACAGTTAAATACAATATTTGTGGGATCCCTACTACCGCCGTTATTAAATTCCAGGCCGGCTCAAGCTAACCCAATTTCATATAAAGCGGCCTTAATGCAGTAATTAAAACGAAGTCTAGAGATTTCATCAAATTGGATTCCGTTTATGTGTTAATACGTTCTTGTGCTTGCTCCAGATAAACTGTTCGTGTTCTTCATACTGTCGATTTTTAAGTAAAATCATTTGGAAAGAAGTCTTCGATATGGACTCACCGTCCTTGACACCTCACTTCGTCCTAAACACTTCTTCTCAGTCTTTCCGGAACCCTTGTGGAAGTGCCATTTATTATAAGATAAGCAGGTTTTTATTTTTATTTTAAATAATAAATAAATAAGGGGTAAACAGACAAACTTGTAGATAACCGATATTGTAAGTGTATCTTTTTGAACGGAACCCTAAATCCGTACAGCTTTAGTTCTTTTTATAAGTTCGACTTTACCAAGAAGTGTAATAAATATTAAGAGAACAACACAAGAATAAAAAACGCCCATTAAATTAAATTATGATTCACCCATCAAGGCGGAAAGGAATAAAAACAAATAAGAGTTACAACATCAATATACTGTAAGTTACTGCATGTTATGTTATAAGGTACAGTTATAATATAACAGTTCTTTGTTTCCAAGACACGTGTGTCACGTGTTGGAGTGCACGCACGAATGTGGTAATACATATTGCGATGCGATACTGTTATCGCACATCTCGCGGTGCATTGCAATCATTAGCTTGTCGTGGTTACCGTGTGGTTCGAGAAGTCGCATGCTAATATACCAAGATTGCAAGCTCGAATCCCGACTGTAGATAGTAATATTTTTTTCTGTACTTAAGTACAGTGCTTAGGCTCACCACGAGTTATACGGTGTAGAGACTAGAAACTATCGAGAGGAAACCTGCGTTTGTAGAGAAATTTAAAGGTGTGTAGCGTGGAGTTTTTAAAGAAGGCTGTGAAAAGATTCCTGCAGGGAAGGCAACATGCTAGCGGTGCCCTTGTTGCTGGACCGATTTTAATGAAATTTTCTGTGAGTCTTCAGATCGATTCAAGAATGGTTTGAATTCACAATTGAATGGGTCCAATTGTGAATCTATGTAAAGGTGTCGATCGTGTTTCAGGAAATTTACACCCGAGCGAAGCTGGGCGGGATAACTAGTATTTTATATTATACTTTATAATAGTACCAATCAAACTATAATTATGATTAATGAACCCTCACATAAATTACTTCGTGATAATTGATTAAGGGTGGCATGGCAGCGCATGAATAAAACGTTAAAATGTGCAGTCATAACAGTAAGTGGTGCCCGAATCTGAGAACCCAACGCGTTCCCACGGGATAGGGGAAGGCATCCCCGATTGTTCATCAATTTTGTTCATATTCGTTTATTTACTTTGTAGTATAAACACATGTTTATTGCTTCCGTGTCCGATGTCGTGGAACGTTCGACTATTGACGTGCGGTTCTGGGGTCACATTTCGGGTCGCTATTTTCAAATTTCTATGTCTTTTATGGTTCATGGACTTTATATTGTGAATCATATTTAAAGTAATGGTCGATTGATTTGAGTAGTAACACAAAAATCCCGCAAGTTCGAATCCCAAATGTACCAAAGAGTTGTTCTGATTTTCACGTTATTGCCATCTGTTACGTTAACACCTAAAATATATCTCTGGCGAAAAGTGGGTATGTGGGCATTACCTATACACCTCTGCCTACCCTGTACCCTATTCGGGTACCCTAGAGGGAAGGCATCATGATATTTGTCTGGCCCAAAAATAAAAGGAACTCGCGACCTCAGCTGGCGCTGTAGGAAATATTTTCCACTAGGCTAAATATGTTACGCTTACCAACTGTCATATCAAAAAATATAACATAGCACTGCCTACCCATTCGTTCTGTGATTATATGTATAGGCCATCGCATGTCATTAAAATGGCATTTCTGGGTTTTTTTGTTCTTTTCATTATTTATTATGAAAGATGTTCAGTACAGTATTCTCGTGTGTTACGCAACCATAAACTACAGCTATCACGCCCTACCCTTCGGGTTATTTTTTGCGTTGCCATAATCATAAATATTCCACTTTGAATGTTACATTGAATATTTGTTGTAGGGATATTACGACTCTTAATATGTAGTAGGCAAAGAACATGAAGTTTTATTTGGAATATTACGAAATTTTTATATAATAATCCATGATTACATCATTTTAAGGAACGTAACCTAAGCTGTTAGAATAGCAACCCAATATAAGGTCGCCAACTCGCAAGTAGGTACCGGACAACATGCTTGTCTCCTTGAGTGTATAAAAAACATGGGATTACTCCATACAAAATTAACTAGTTCCAAAAGAAGCAAAGGGTATAAGAACAGGAAGGATCCATAGATATTTATTCGTATACACACAATACATCTTAGTATAGACATCACCGAGGCCTCCTCTGAAGACAGACAGTGGAGAGTAAGTACTATTTTAGACATACAGACTTTGAGAAGTCTGAATGTGGATCTCAATCCACATTCATCGGTTTCTTCAGAACATGTACCTACTCACCGGATTCAGGAACTCTAGACGTTCGCATCTTTGAGTTATTCATGCAAGTTAGGAATTCTTGTGGTATAAATATTCAGCAGGGATCGAACCCATGCCAACTGATTTGGAATGTGAATGAAGTTATTTCAATCAAGCTTGACGTTCGAGCAAATTGCGTCTGAAGCGACAGGGTCTCTCATTCAAAATCTGATCTGATCGACACTTAACGTAAACAAGAATTACGCAAATGAACTCAATACAACGAACGAGGTGTAAGGTTCCTGCGGTGAGTTAAGTTTCCTGATGTTCTTGATTGCAGCCAGAACTATTATCTAATCACCTGATATTCATTGTCTATGTAGTAAAGTTAATTGTAGTATAAACTTCTATATAATATAGCTTCAGTCTCTTCATACATGCTCGTCGTCGTACTTAGTTGAAGAGATGAAGAGACTGACGAACGGTGACGAAGCGAAAGAAGTATGTAAGTCTGCCTAACCCGTTAGGGACTCGGCGTGATGATATGATATGATATAATATAACTAACTACACTATGTATATATACTCTATGTACACACAGATCAAACGCAGAAATCATTTCGAAGATCATCATCATCTTTACTATGTTTTTTACTATAAGCCCATTTGGTTTACTTAATTGCCTTGGGAACCCTTGTAATCTCTTGATCTTAAGCGGACAGAACTAGCCGTGTTAGAAGAATCAAGAATGGTTATAGCCGAGTTGTCGCAGTGGTAGTGGTCGCAAAGATTGCAAGATCGATTCTGACTGTACCAATGTGTTTTCTAAACCAAAGTATTGTAAAACTAAATTATATAAGTATATATAATTCTAAACTAAAGTATATAAGTATATATATATATATATATATATATATAACGACGGCTCGTACGGGGAGTCGTTACCAGAAGGGTCACACATGGTGGCAATCACGAAATAACAAACCGGTTTGATAGTTCAGACGTCTATTTCCACAATTACAACGAAAAGAAATCAAAATAACAAACGATCAGACGGATGGCTTCGGATTGCTATCGAGAAACGCGGCAAGTTTGATATAGTGAGGCAGTAACACTCAAAGCGACCGTTCGTGTCGGCGTCCCGAAACAGAATGCCCTCCTTGGCCTCAAGCTGTCAATTTTATAGTTCAGAACATCGGAAATTAGTGCTGCCCTCACTGTATCGACCATGCCCAAGTGAATCACTTGACGTTTCCGAATAGTTTCCGAATAATCCGATAGATGGCGTTAGGTGAGACTGCGACACGGCCATCATGACATCTCACACGTCCTCGTGTGAGGAAGCTGGTAGATTACCTGAAAGGAGAAATATCGCAGAACAGTAAAAAGTTTCTCACTCGGCCTTCCTGACCCATGAGTCAGGTCCAATAATTTACAGTGCAAAAAAAAGCAAATTCAAAATAATTCTAGAACTTAACACAAACAATTCTACAGTCAAATCAGTTACAGTACGTAATAGGTTTTCGGGATACAATTATTAACTTCAAAATAAAAGGTCAGACTAAACTCATTTCAATAGTACGCCTTCAGCTTGAATAAATCAGAAAATCAGACCGCAGTATGCAATACTCTATATCCAAGGAATACCTCCATCCGGTAATCCTTTTCAACATCACAACACACAACACTTAGCCATCAACCAACTAAGTCATGGGCCACCTCCATCCGGTACCCGTAATCAAACTTCCAGCCACGATTGGCTAACCCGTTTGCCTCCATCCGGCAAACCAACAGCGATCGCTTACATCTCCAAGCCAAACGCACGCCACTCACAATCGTGGCCGCACTGCGACGGGAAATCAGGCCCGATTTTACGCCTACGACTACGAATGCACTGAAGATGTAAGCAATCTGAGCGACTTGCATACTACGCGATTCAAAAGAGGAAAGAAAAAAATGAGTTTGATCCGACTAATTAGAACTAGTTGAAGGTCCAGCCCCTTCATCATCATGTACAGTCTCGTCATTTGAGTTTAATTCGTCTAGGTCAACATTGCCACTGTCTGGCATTTTTCTGAGTCTGTCGTGTGAGTATTTGTAGGTCCGCTTAGAGTTAAGAGCTTCAAAAATGTAACGATCACCGTCAAGAACTTCTATTATGCGAAAAGGGCCTCGATACTTAGGGTCAAGTTTTGTTTGATTTCGCTCTTCGTTTTGGAGCAAAACAAAATCACCGACACAAAAGGGTTTAATCGCTGCTTTGGTAGAGTCAAACCTAACCTTATCGTAAGCAGAACCTTTCTAATTCAGATCAATTTTCACTTGATTCCGTTCTTCACTTTTAATTGTGACTAAATCACCAACAACAATCTTAAATAATTTTGCCTTATTTTCATTAAAATATTCTCATAATTGGCACTTTTTTTTCAATATTCAGTACCGCTTGTTCTCTCACGTTTGCTATATCAAATTCATTATCATCAGAACACAAAAGATTAAGAGGTCTTGTTACCTTACGTATCAAAAGCACTAAAGGTATCGATTTTATGTCACGGCTAACATTAGTTTAACGCTAATTGAATATCGTATAAACCATCCTGCCATGACCTAGGTATCTGAAGTTTAATAAGAGAACATTCGGCACTAGTAAGTGAAAAGGAACAGGCCCACCGGGAATGTTTAGTTGTCCAGTTGGGTTGCCAATGCTACTCAGGTCAACTCGACGCTGGTTGCTAGTGCAGTTACTCGCTGCTCAGGTGTTGCCTTCGCCAGCGGAACCGCTTGCACTGCCGTTGCTGGAACTATGCTTCCCAGCAGTGGAAGTAGGAGCACAGGTGTACGTGTTAGCATAATGGCCAACATCACCATACCTGAAACATTTGAAAACGGACGCATTTGCGCGTGGTTAGAATACAGAAATTGAGTTAGCAGAAAAGGAACGAACACATGACCCTTTTTACAATCCTCTAGGCGGCAGTCTGCACTACGATGTTTCGATTTCTCATACACCAAGCATCTTAAAGGGTCTGCACGTCTGGATCGCTTGAAGTTGGATGATTCATCGCTCTAAACAGGCTCATTCTTCTCGAAGTGAGCACAAGCTGCATTTCAGGGCTGGGCTGCAGCGCCAGCATATCCTTGACAGCACAGAGTGACGTAGGGATCCAGCAGGCGCGTTGACAACGCAAACATCGACGCGCTTCTCCCTCGAATCAGCTCCCGCAGCAGCGCTTGTTCCCTTCTTATTTCGCTCTGGGCAGCTCGACGCGTAGTGACCTTGCCCCCGACATTGGAAGCAGGTGACGGAATCAGTTCTTCCGGCAGGCTGACCACCCTGGTTGGAGTGGGGTTTCGGGCGAAATCGGTCCTCTTGAGGCTTCGTGTCCCTTCTTGCACGGCAGAATGATGATTTGTGTCCTAACTTTCCGCAGCTAAAACACTTGAGCGAGTTATTAGGACCATTGGGTCGATTCTTCTTGGCATCCGGGCCTTCATGATCATTGCTTGTTACAAAAAGCTCCTTGAAATCAGTCCACGTCATGCCAGGATAGGAAACGGATGACAGCCACGTTGAGGCTTCTCCTTTGAGCGCACGGCTTAACGCAATCATCAGCGAGGGTCCTTGGCGCTGGTCAGTCACACACATATCCGCGGTAGTGATCCAGGCGCGAGCGTCGACATCTTTCCTCGCTGGGTCGAAATCGGGAAGACGGAAATCACCATTCGAAGCGGGCGCTCGTATTGCTTGTATCAACGCCAGAAAATTGCGATTTTGCTGCTCCATCAAAAGACGCCATTTCTTGTCACTCGCGTCCGTTTCGGTTGCACACGTTTCATTGTTGCACTGCGCGTTATTTGAGACGCTATTTTCCGTACGTGGGACGTTGCGGTTGCATCCCACTTCTGATAACGACGGCTCGTACGGGGAGTCGTTACCAGAAGGGTCACACATGGTGGCAATCACGAAATAACAAACCGGTTTGATAGTTCAGACGTCTATTTCCACAATTACAACGAAAAGAAATCAAAATAACAAACGATCAGACGGATGGCTTCGGATTGCTATCGAGAAACGCGGCAAGTTTGATATAGTGAGGCAGTAACACTCAAAGCGACCGTTCGTGTCGGCGTCCCGAAACAGAATGCCCTCCTTGGCCTCAAGCTGTCAATTTTATAGTTCAGAACATCGGAAATTAGTGCTGCCCTCACTGTATCGACCATGCCCAAGTGAATCACTTGACGTTTCCGAATAGTTTCCGAATAATCCGATAGATGGCGTTAGGTGAGACTGCGACATATATATATATATATATTTGTACTTTGATGATTGAGAAAGTACAGTGATTAATAACACTACAGGCTTTGCGGGAAATGAAAGCAATGAGACCTCCATACATTTGAGAAGACATTCAAATACGTTTGAATAGTCCTTCTTGAAACGGAGCCGGATTCGCCATCTGTCACTTTAGCAGCTGAATATATCTTTCCCTTCTGCCATTACGTCCGTACCTCGTGTTTTTTTGGAAACCTTACTCACCTCAGCAATACGGGAGAGCAGTGCAAATTGGCTTTGAACTTCTGTTAAGTTGCAAGTAGAAAATGACTACAAAGCATGGAATGCAATAACCCGCCATTCCTGACGTAGTCATTATGCACAGCTACTAAACTTAATTTAATTCCAGCCATTAATAAGGATATGGCGGACAAACGGCTGTGGTGTTCTTGGCCTGTGTCCAGGCTTTGTCTGTGTGTCCCTTTGTCTGGAGCTAACTTTGTTTTGTTAACAGGTGTCTGTGTCTCGGACATCGGACAACGTTACAATTGTTTTGTATGTATAAATAGATGTGCGGTTTATTTATCCCTGTACGCAGGGTGTGGTGAGTAAAATTAAGTTCATTGTAACTATATGTGTTTACTACTTGACCATGAATCTATTAAAAGCATACATATACATTTATACACCATACGTAGTACAAAGACTAACTGTAATTCAAATAAATGTTCTTATGTTTAATGTTCACGCGGAAATTATTATTTTATTTTATGGCAATTCTTATTCTTCACCATCTCGTCACCGGAGGCTTCAAGCAGTTCCCTCGAGGCCTCCTTATAAAAACGTACTTGACTAGTTTCTTGTTTAATACATGAAAATCTTTGTTACGAAAATATATAAAGTATTTTACATTAAAATCGGTTTCAAAGGAAATTTCTTCCGCGAAGGCTCAGGCTATGGAATTAACTCCACGTTAAGGTTTTTCATAGAGTGCATTATTAAGTTCTTCAAGAAGAGTGAAACATGCCTGGCTGGATGTGGTTTGATCTCTTTACTGACCGCCTAATTAGCAAAAGCTTCGGGAACCCAAACTACTAGGGAGGAAATACGAACAAAACAATTTCCTTTGTAAGTAATGCACAATTGCACACCTGTGTTATTATCGATATTATTATTATTAATTATCAAGCGTCCATAGGCGGCGGTAACCGCTTACGATCAGGCGGACTGCATGCTTGTTTGTCACCCATGTGGTATACAAAAAAATATATATATGTATATTTATACATATAGGGAATATATATTCGGTGCCAACGTGACAAATGTCGAGTCCTTCGCCGTTTCCGAAGATTGGCTGTACATACGCTTTTGAATATCTTCTTAAATTTATGCAGGTTCCTCATGATGATAAGTAACTGTACTTAAGTACAGAAAAAATTCGAACCGGCAACTTTGATTTTGTTGACAATTAATTGAACTACTTTGCCACAATCTTCTATCTAATATTATTAATTAGGCATGAAGGTATGATCTGGCGTCAAAGACAAAGTGATGACGTCAGATGAGCTGTTATACATGGCAACGTTGCCCAAAGCCTTTGTCATGGTAATATTATAGCCAGATGAGCCGCTTGGTTGCCTGTATCAAATACCTGTTGCTATTATTCCATTTTCCCAGAAACGAGCTTATCCCAGATAAGCTGTAATTTTCTGGGATAATTACTTTCTACTTCAAATACCTGGTATTTTTATTGTACGGAAAACGGTGTTCTTCTTAAGGCTTAACATAGTGAGGACAACCTTTCAATTGATCATTAAAGAAGAAATTTAAAGACTTGTCGTCGTTGCGTGAAGTACGATGACCAACCCGCGTCTGTCACATTGGCAGCGAAGAGGTATTAGAACACCTCTGCTTACCCCTTTAGCTACCCACTCGCAGGGCGTGAAGCTATGAAAATAATTGTATTTATTTACGAATCATTTCTAATAACTTGTTGAAAGTCTAATTATACCCCGGCGTCGACAAACTACTTTTAATTGCAGACTTTCCGCTGAACGTCATGTCATGATGACACTATAATTACAGTTACTTCGCATCCTGCACTGCACTTATCTTTAACCTAGATTTAGCCATTAAATTCGCCTCCAGTTGGTCTAGATTTGATGCTAATCAGTAATAAAAATCCAAGCTAACTTGGTGCTATAAAAATCGATTTAATTCATTTAATCTCCGGCTGAATTTTGACGTTATATTTCCGTTTTAACTGTATTGGGTGGGAAAAGTATTAATGTATTGCCTTTCTTCATGTTGCTTTATGAATCATAATTATCATTTTTAGAAAAGTTATTTCAAAGTTAAATAAATCCCTATAGTACGAGATTGCACTATGTAAGCTTTAACGACTCTTACGCGGCTCCCATAACGGATGAATAAACGACGAACTGTCAAAATGGCCTTGCTTTTCTTTCACAACCATTTTATGGTACCAATAAAACTGCTTGGAGGACAAAAGATCCGCCCAAACAGGATTATTTATTCATAGTTCAGACAAGACTTAATATTCGTTTTCCTAGACCTGATGCCTAGACAAAGAGAAGTATATTTAGTCTAGACTGGCAATTGTTTTGCCAACTTGATTCTCTTAAAACTGCGATGAACTCGCCATCCATCACATTGGCACTTAAGATATATCTAGCGAAAAATAGGTGTAGCTATCGCTCTTCCTTCGGATACTCTTGCGGGAAAGTGTGAAGGCGAATTCACCATTTAGTTGTACTAGAACCTTCTAGTACAAACACAGTACAGTTACAGTAGCTGAAGCTTTCACAAACAATTATTTTTATCTATTCTAATTTTAGGCCTTTGTGGACCTTATTAATCATAGTTGTAATATCTCTATCGGGCCGGCAGACGCGGTGGCGACTGTACCAAGGCCGACCAGCGTCACGCGATCTAGTGGGTTTAGCAACAGTAGCGCAACTACGGCCTGACCTTAAAAATTTATCAATACAATCGTGCGTACTTATTGAATTATGCGCGTATGCCATTGTTGTGTGGCGTTGAAGCAGTGGGCTGCAAGCTGCGAATCAGTTGAAATATCGATAAATTGTGTTAACCTCAGTAATCTACATATTAAAAAGCAATGTGGGGCCAGCGCCGTGCAGCCCCTGGTTATACGCAAAGCTTATGATAAAATTATTCGCATAGGCTGCAGTTACCGTGCAGCCTTAATGGCATAAAAAGGTAATGTAACAGCTTAAAAAGTACAGATCCAAATAATGTACTTACCTGGTAAAAATATATTAAAGCTTAGCTACGCTTAATGTTTAACCTTTAACATCTAAACTAGACAATTCAGACGTTTTGTAATGAAACAAATCCATAAAAATATTTTTTGTGTCTTTCTTATAAGGATGTGGCATTAAGACATTCATTCGTACTCTTAATTGGGAGCAGTATTAGCTGAATAGAAAACTTGAAAAATATTTATATTATCAACACCTTTTCTATTAACTGATGCAGAATAAATAACGCCAATTTAAATCCGTTATGTTTTATGATAGTATTAAGTAATAAACTGGATATCAACAATAAAATATTATAAAGCTCTCAAATATGTTATTAATTTTAAGTATGGCTACTGGTTTTGGACTGTTAACCTAATAATTTATACGTTTATTATTCGATATACAGCAACGCTCTGAACTTTTTACCGCACTATAAACACTATAGGGATGGTAAATAAAACATCTATACAAGTATGAAAATTCAATTAAAATTGTGTATTTATTTTTTATACTGTATTTGAAATATGAACTATGTCGTGAAAGTCTAGAATTGGAAATATTCATGTCATACATATGGATCTGGGTAATCTATAAAAGAATAGAATTCAATTGTTTGTTTGTGTAGAATCAGCAGCTTTTATTTAGCGTCAAAACATAATAAAAATACCTTATAATTTTATAAAAAATATATCAGCTTGTATATGATAATCCCTGAAGCGGCAAAACTTATTTTGATGCGACTTTTACTGGCAGCTGATTTTACAAGCATTAAGACAAGAATACTGGCTTTGTACAAAAAAACTATTATTTGGGAGAAACGCAGGTGCAAGAATGCACTTTTCCATGATATAAATAGTGATGTTTTGCATCGATCTATGATATAGACACTAATAATGTTTTTATTTTTCCACAGGTAAATGGCTTTTATGGATGAAGTTGAGAAAGAAAGATCTGGTGACTATATGTAAGTCCAAAACTATAACAATATAATATATAATAATATTCTACTATAATATAAACACTATAGTGTTATATATATAACACTATAGTGTTTATTTATTAATTATATCTCATTAGGTTAGTATTAATTAATTCAAAACAGCGACTCTTTCTGTGTCATGGCCGAAGATATGGTCTTTGAAAAAAACTTTCCTTGTATCCCTTCTCTGTTGTTACGATCCGCTAGTTCCTGATCAAATGCTTAGATAGAGCTAATTAAAAAATATAGCTGTCAATGTTAATTTCTTACCGTGTCTGGTCCACACTAATGTTTATGCATCATAAATACAATTTATTCCGTCTTTATACATATGAAGATGACGCCCAAATTTCACCGCCCAGTGCTACCATTTTCGTAATGCAATAAAAGTTGAGAACATTTAATATTATACTTGGTTAGTTGTATGTCAGTCGAGATGGTTATCCGTATTGGGAGATATCATTTAGTGTTTGTGTGTGTAATTTACTGTGTGATAAAATTTTATTCGTGTGAAACTGCATAATGCAGGTTATTATGTGAAAGAGTCGTAGTAGCAGAGTTGATTTTGTCCTCTGCAACATTTTGACTTCAGGTTCGAACCTGTACCGATGAGTTTTGAGTTTAACGGTGAAAGAGAACATCGAGAGAAAACTAGAATGCGTTTATGAAAATATTTAAAAGCAAATTAATAGTCCTGTTTGAGAAAAGTGGTTGGGCTCTGGACTCTGCCCACCCCTTCAGTGGCCATTATCGAAACGCGTGTAGATATTCCTTTCCGCGAACGCTCAGACTGTGGAATGAGCTCCCAGTTAAGGTTTTCCCTGGAGAGCTTGACATCCCAATAGAATAAAAAAATATTAAATATGTCAAAGGCTTGAAATATTGATCTCATGGTCCTTCGTGTAAATTACAAACATGTGATAGTATCATATTAGAGTTATATCTGATTATTACAAGGTACATTAATGCTATATTTAGCCTTGTACGAAGAGTCTTACTAATATGGAATAAGCCGAGAGAGATGAATGCCAGAAAAAAGACAAAAGAAGGCGCAAATTCTTGAACGACATTACGTAGTACTTGTATTGAGAAACACCAAATTAATCTTAGATTATAAACAACTCATGGAAAAAACAATGTCCCCAGAATATGATTAGTTGTCAAGGCATCACGATTGCCTAATATTTCAATCGTGTCGGTGTTACAATGATCAAGGTTGGGTCTTTTCACTAGACGCTTCAATTGAACTCAATGTCACTGGCAAGGTTTGGATAACAAGCGATTTGAGATATAAAAAAAACTTTGATGCGTCGGCAGTTTTAAAACAATAAAAATTACAGTATATTGAGATTGAACAAGGTCTTTTGGTTAATATAAAAACAACGGATTAAAAGCCTTTTGGAACATTAATGAATGAAAATATTACATTGACACGATTTCTCGTGGGCTTTATAAAGGCTTAATAACATTATCGACGGACCGTGTAGAGAAAATACAAAAATATGATATCCTTCAAAATGATCTCTGACGATTGCGTGTAGCACCTACAGATGTCCGGTCAATGAAAACATCAATAAGTGCATTTATTATTTAATTTATCTGACATTCCCAATTTGCGTGGTAGTAAATAACATCATTATGGAAATTGGTACATATTGGATTTGTACATACATATCGATACGACAATCCTACAAAAGGTAGGCATTGAGAGTATTCTGTAGACTTACATACCGCTCTCTTCATCCACAGTTATCAGTCCCTGCATACATGCTCACCAGTTTCGGGTACCCTAGGCGTTATTAAGTCATGATATGGTGGATTTATTCAAGTCAGTTAGAAGGTGGTCTTTCTGTGGCTCTTCTTGCAAGCATTTACTGTATATCTATTCCGTCGATCTTGTCCTTGCCAGCCTTTCTACACCTCGCACCTCTTCACTGCCGATTCGATCAATAAATGATACGCCGAATAATTTTCAAAATTTTAGGTTATTTTGTATTCTTAGCTAAGTGCTCTCGAATAACGTCACAGTTTAAAGACAATTGAAAATTATCTTTTATCTGATAAGGCGTTTATTGTTATCTTCAAAACCATCAAACAAATTAGTTCACGTGACACCCATAAAATATTGAACAATGTAATTTAAAACGCGTTGCAGCAATTAATATTGCAGTTTTCTCAATGTCGTAGTGAGCCTGCATACCACGCTGGGGTCGAGGTCGTGACCTCCATTGTCTTTTTAATTGCTGTTCTTTATTCCAATGCTTGAAAAGACTCTCGGCTTATATCTATCGAATATCTGCGGAGATCTAGTTCAGTTATCGATATCGAAATCGCACGGCTCGATTAGAAATCAGGCTAAGAGCTCTGCTTGTGCTGAAAATGAATTGAGATATTGTTTGAGATTCGTGCAAAGGTAGTTTTTAAATATGCGATATATTTGTTTATGCTCGCCCTCTATTCATTTCCTACTAAGATTATAATATATATTATAATTGCGTAAGTTTGTGGGGATGTTTGGTATTCAATCACGCGAGAACGTCTGAACGGAATCCAAACAAAGATGACGGAGAGAGTGGATTAGAATTTACACAGAGATAGATTCATGGGGAACAAAAACAATGGATATATTAAATTTAAAAAAAAGTCTCGCCTACAAATCAATGAGTGAAGTGGGTGGGGAAACAGCGGGACACAGCTAGTAAGTTATATTTCCGCCAAACTTCATTCATATCGATACAACCTTGAAAAGTAACTAATAAAAATCGGCAGACAGACACACATACAGTTTCATTGTCTTTAATTGTGTTAACACGAATTTCTAAAGGCTTTTGTAAATGGGTCCTAAGACGAGTGGATACGATTTTCTTCTATAATTAGCTTGGCGTTCGAACGCAAGACTTCTGAATTTCAGCGTAGTTGCTCACTTTGCCGACAGATGGCGTGACCAGTCTCTTTATGAATCCGCCTTAGAATGCATATTACAGTTATTTTGTGACTAATCCTTTGATCTCGCCTTGTAACTGTTACTCGTATCTTATTTCGCAACTGTAGTATTAAGTACCAAAATCCATAAGTATTCCACCTCTTCCTTATTTGCATTTTAAGGTACTTACTCCACTGACTTATCCGTAAACTACCACTTATATTATAAATGCGAAACTTTTTAAGGGTGTTTGATACTCTTTGTCGAAAAACAAATGATCGGAATTGATGAAATTTAGCACTGAGATAGATGATTAGCTGGAATGTCATATACATACATACATACATACATACATATCATCACTCCCTAATGGAGTAGGCAGAGAGAATAGAGCGCAAGTTCTCTCTAGACTTGCACACCTCTTTCGCTTCGTCCAAATTCATCAGTCTCTTCATACATGCTCGCCGGTCCTAGTACTCTTAACCTTCCAGTCTTCGATCGTCAAGTGTTCGATCGATGTTAGGCTATTAACATATGTTTTATTTCAGAAATAAAAATCGACCAATGTAACCAAATTGTACACGGGTGAAACCGTTGAACACAGCTATATATAGCTTATACAATAGGTGTTCTAAGCAAAGCAACGGCGGCGGTTGAGTTATAAATCAGACAAGTTACGCGGCTAAGTTCAAGGTTCCGTTCCCGGTCGCCGGTCGTGACCCCCCGTGATAGCCAGTACATCAGGTGGCCCCCGGCTAGACGGCTAGGATGTACCGCTATTGCATCGTCTGGCCTTGGCGCAAAGTTGCGGCTTTTAGGATTCATTTATATCGTGTCGCTTGGGAATTACTTTTCTAGCCGCATTGTGGTGTAACAGAACAACTTGTAATAAATATGTCTTGCATAATGCTCGATATTGATACTAATGTTATTCGAATGTGTCGGTTGCCTGTTCTGAGTTTGAACTCGAGGAACGGGTGTGGATCTTTTTTCCAAGTTCAACCCGCGAAGGATGAGGGAATTTAAACTTTGGAAGGATGTACCTAAACCTCTGAAACCGCGGCTAGCGCCGCGGGACAATTAGTTAATATAGGTTGTATGTAGTATACACATACAACCTATATTCTGGATATATATATTTAGCATACATAAGTATAACAGTGAGCCGACGGGGAATTCATCCCCATACCTATACACCTCTGCCTACCCCTTCGGGGACCCTTGTGGGAAGGCGTGAGGATATACCTTGGAACCACAAAGGTCTCGCACTGTGCGGTTCCAAATGAGTTTTTTTCCGCGAACGCTCAGGCTGTGGAATGAGCTCCCCGTTGAGATTTTCCCTGGAGAGTACAGCATGGAGATCATAGAGAACATACATAGGTAGGTAGATACATATCATCACGCCGAGTTCCAGCCAGTTCTCTCTAGACGTACATACATCTTTAGCTACTTCTACATTCATCAGTCTCATACATGCTCGTCAGTTTCGAGTACTCTTGACGTTCCCGACCCTGAGTGTCCGATTGAACAAGGTAACGTTTAGCAATATATAGGTAGGTAGTATATATGTGATCAGCGTAACTAAATTTAAACATTTGAGTGGATATTGACTTCTCATCATCATCATTCAGTTACTATTTCTCCTTTTGGCAAGTTTTTTGCTTCTTCCTATTATTTTATTTATATAATTTAATATGTCGTAGTACACATTTGAAAAATGTTTTGCTGAAGTGATTTATCAACTTTATATATGCAATTAGGTACTATAAACAATTTTATGGCTTTATTTTGCATGCAGTCTGTAGTTTTTCTTGACTCGTCTTCCTGTTCTACGCTGCCTGAATCTAAAAGTCTTATTATGTTGATAGCAAATGGTTATCTCTATTCATTGTTTATTCAAATGTCGGATCCCGAGCGTATCCCCTGTTCCCACGGCCGGCCGTGCACCAACTAGCTACTGTATTAACCTATTATGTGAGCTCTATTATTAACGAACATTATTAAAATGTTTAGTACTACGTGAGGAATGGCTGCAAGGAGTATAGTAGAGCGCCAGATCTCCCTAGAATTACAGAGATCTATCCACGTTCCCCAGTCGCTTTATACATCCTCGCCCGTTTCGAGTACTCTTAATGTTCCCGTCCTTGGTGTGGTAATAAGAACCTGTTAATCTTCTGCCTCGTCTTAATTTAAAAGGTTTTTTTATTTCATTTGTTGTCAAATCTTGTCGCAAATATTTGTTGTGATTGGTTTTACATCCATACATATCATCTCGCCGAGTCCCTAACAAGGTAGACAGAAAGAATAGATTTATCTCTAGACTTGCATACATCTTTCACTTGGTCCACATTCATCAGTCTATTCATACATGCTCGCCGGTTTCGAGTACTCTTGACGTTCATATCCTTATGTGTCCGTTCGATTTGATCTAGGAATTTGGAACGTGGATTCCTCTGCCTTGCTTTCGCCTTGTTTTCTGGAAAAGTATGGGGTATTTAAGGAAGGACTAGCATTTCGATGATTTAAAAAAAGAACTTGTCTGCCGGCGGTTCGTTCTACTGTCATGCAAGTATTTTGTATTAATCTTTACGAAAATACATAGTAAGTAAATAATATTTTCCATAATGGTGAGAACATCAGTCTAAATGTAAGAGCTATCCTACTGCTGGACCAGTGCCACCTGCGACTATCTATCTAATATATACAATCTAAATGCGACTGGCCGTCTGGCACGATGGTAATGGCCCTGCCTTCCGTGATAAAGGTCGTGGGTTCGGCCCCGCCGGCAACAAACTTTTGTGTGATATTTGTGGTTTGTAGTTTATATATATATGTAACATCTATAAAGCTTCATACATGTCAAGTCGGGTAATCCTAGTCTTGTGATGTATAGACCGCTTCATACACATTCATTAATTATGTACATACATACATACATATCATCACGCCAAGTACCTAACGGGGTAGGCAGAGAGTGTAGAGCGCCAGTTCTCTCTAGACTTACATACCTCTTTCGCTTCATCCACATTCATCAGTCTCTTCATACATGCTCGTCGGTTTCGAGTACTCAATCACACAAACAATCACACCCTCATTAATTATGTACTGAATATATTTTCTTGAATGCAGTGTATGCAGGTTTCCTCTCGATGTTTTCGCCTTCGCCGTAAAGGTGGTGGAGTGATTATCTACTATATTTACCATTTAGTTTTTAAATTTCAGACCTTATTAACACAGTCGGGATTGGAACATACAATCTTTGCGTTGCAGGGGATTACTCGAATCTCGGCGCTACGGCTTAATCTAGTATCTATGTATGCTAATCAGTGAATGTATAAGCTC
Organism: Drepana arcuata; assembly: GCA_016069955.1. Lineage (NCBI taxonomy): Eukaryota > Metazoa > Arthropoda > Insecta > Lepidoptera > Drepanidae > Drepana > Drepana arcuata. Next base: position 64,481 of record JACCPG010000178.1, read on the forward strand.
GGCAGAATAGGGTTCTTATCACTTTACGAAAAAAAGGATCAAAGTCCATGTTCCTTTATATATCGAAGTTAGGTTGTATATGTAACATCAATCCGGTGGTATGGTATCGTTATGTCAGCAATTCATGAATCCGACAATGGACTCTTCACTTACACGAAGGCAATTTGTCGACTCGTCATGTTCAGAGCTCATAATGGTTCAGTATATCGTTACCCTACATCGGTCACCCTATCGACCTCGTGGCACTGTCACACGCACGCGAATGTGGGTCTTCGTGCTACCGTCTTTAAGATTACAATAATTGTAAGGAACCTTTGGAGTCACGGTATTCTATACACCTGTATTTGTTTAATGTAAAATGTTGATGTTTTCTCTTTGAGTTTGTAAAGTTCGATGTAGAACCAAGTGATTAAAATTTTAAGTACAAAATTTGTTGTTTTTGGACTTAAGTAAGTACATGTATACATAGATGAATCGCACCACGAGCTTTATGGTAAAGAAAACATGGTAAGGAAACTTTTTATTCAAAGTTTTTTTATTCAGTGTTTTTTTTATACCATTTGGCCCGCCTGATGGTAAGTGGCTGCCGCCGCCTATGGACGCTTGTAACACCAGGGGTATCACTTGCGCGTTGCCGACCCTGCAAGAATTATATTACTACTCGTCTAGTATGATTCAGTCAATTAATAATACCATATTAGGATCTACAATAATGTTATTATCTCAAACCTTTTGGTAGATTTGGAAACAATGGACCCGCCCCATGCGGGCCTATTGAAGTTGACACTGTGTTCATTCATAGAGCATTTAGTTCAGTTGATATTAATAATTAAGCTGCAATCATATGAGAGTATTTTTATATCAATATAAGTTGTCCAATGCTGCCGTTTATTATGTACTAGCGGTCCGTCCCGGCATCGCACGGGTGGACATAAGATTTTTTTATAAAAGAAAATATAGCCTATGTCACTCAGGGTGAATGTAGCTTTCCAATGGTGAAAGAATTTTTCAAATCGGTCCAGTAGTTTCGGAGCTTATTCAATACAAACCAACAATCAAATCTTTCCTCTTTATAATATTAGTATAGATTTGGTGAGTTATGAATACGGCTGTGTAGTAAATTTCCTTGAAACGAAAATAAAACTGGTGTTTTTATTCTTCTTCGTGACCGAAACATATCGTAATTTGTAAAAAGATACTCATCTGGTTACTAACTAAGAAAAAAATTAATATGAAAGCAATTTAAATACCGCCGTGGTGGCTGTGTGGTTCGAGTTCGAGCGACGGACTCGCCATCTGTCACGTTGGCACCTAATATATATCTCTGCCACCTCTGCCTACCTACACCCTTGTGGGAAGGCGTGAGGATATATTTTATATTTATGTATATTAAAATAGACCTGTGGCGTTTTGCAGAAAGCTGAGTTATCCCATTCGATTGGCGATTGTAGTTCCTATATGCCTTTCGCCCACACAATTCATACATCTTGTTTGAAAATGAATGATAAAGTAGCTATTTGGCATAGGTCATATTCATTGTAACTTATACACAAAACATCACGCCGATCTTGCACGTAATAGGTATAATTATTCATTCTAATTAAGGCTAATTCTAATAATTATTTCTACAAAAAAAAAGATTACAATATAAAAAAGTTTATTGATATTTAAATATAAAATAATTATTAAAATTAATTTATAATTATATTACATAATCAACTTAACATTGTAGTTGCTTTGTCCATTGTTACAAGTTATAGTTACAAGGGCTATGTTTATAATAATTCAGATGTACTCAATATTAATTGCATTGCCCTCATTCTATCCACCTATAAATTACAACTGATATGTGTTTACTAATTCATTAATTGGCGTTCCTCTAATTATGTAGGAATTGTTTCTTTTATTGGTTTTCTTTTTAAATTGCATCAATCATTTGTGTGTTCTTATTTCATTCACACACATGAAAGGGTACATTCGTTCTCATAATTAGAGGTCTGCTCTAACTATTCATACAAGCTTAATTATCCATAATACTAATTATAGGAATGAAATTATATTCTTAACATAAAATTATAATATGATTTGAATTTTTATTCATTTAAAGTAAAAATATATGCTTCATAACATGTATTCTAACAAATTCTTATCATTTTGGTTAATTATTTTTATATTTATTTTATTTAAATATAAATAATTAATCCGTCACATACTTTCTAACTACACATTTATGATAGACATAAGTATCTGTATCAAATCTGTAACCATTATATAATATTTGGTTGTGACTAGGTTTTGTATAAATTTTAGTATTTTGTCCTCCAACAGACATATTCTAGAATTTATATGATTCAATATGTCTTCGTGCAGAAACAATTGAAATTGAATTTGACATGATCAAATGAACCTAATTGTCTCTGGTACAAAATGACAATTGCATACTTTTGAAGTTAGCAGATTAAATGCATTAGATAAATTCGATTATGTTTAAATGTAGTATTAAACGTAATGAATACAGTGAATACAGAATAGTTTGAGTGTGTAATATTTAAGTAAATTATATTATATTTGTTTCAACGAACATAATTAATTCCTTACTTACTGCTTAAATGTTTAACTATCTACTCTTTTATAACTTAGCTTTGAAGCAATTTTGGAGCCAATTATATCACAACACACGAGAATATCACAAAAACATTGTCACTATGTTATAGGTACATTAATTTTAAATATTATGTAATCTTAAATTAAGACAATGAATGCAAAATATTAGTAGCTTTCAACTTAATTACGATTAAAATCCAACATTACCTAGTCCTTCTTATCTTCTATTAATTAGGAAATGACATATTCTATTCTTCATTTCTTCTTCTTAAATGACACGTTCTATGCGTACACAATTGTCTTTGGACAAATTTGACTAGGCTGTCTCAATGTTGATCCGATCAAAAATGCAAGTGATGCCATTCCCAAGGAAAATGCATTGAATTGAGCAACAAATCCCATAATCTAGTTTTATGTTATTTAACTCTTAGATGTGAATATGTTGAGGAACTTGGTTTTGATGCTGAGGAGGGTCGTGAACGACCTCTTGACTTTCTTCTTGGGCATAGCCTCCTGCCTCAGGAACGGTTCCGAGTATGACTTCTTCATCGTCGTGTGTGTTGTGTTCTCGACGTCTTTCGGCATTTGGTACTTGTATTCTTTCACCACCTTCTCTTCGTTGGGATCGTACCTGTACAGTACTGAGTACGTCCTCTTCACTTTCTTCGGGATCCTCGTACCAATAGCAGTCCTGTCGCTCTTGCATCGCTTCACTTTGTTCCTGCCATAGTAGTCTTGGTAGGTATCTGCGTCTACGTAGATGATACGCTTGCCCAACGCTTGCTCTCTCTCTTTCTTCAAGCTCTTCCATGAAGCAATGACAGCCTCCCGACGGAAGGTCTTATTTGGATTGTGGCGGCTAATGCAATAGCCCTGCTCATCTTGGATGTTGGATGTCTCCTTCAGCGGAGACCCTCGCGGGCTCGGACTGTAGTCTACCTCGTAGTCGTCGCGCGACACCTGTAATCACATACGTTTTCTTAAATAACGACTCAAGATTTAAAAATACATAATAAACATAGCATAAATATCGTCCGTGACAAAGGAGGCGTGAGCTAAGGTCGTGTTCTGGCTCTTTCTTTCGACAATGATTTGTTCCCCTCTCAGTCTGTGGCGTCATTTAAGCCCTTCGTTCGCTGCCCATATGTCTAACACCACCTGTCATGGCTGCCACATGTGTTCGATTGGGACTTGTTGGCATCGCTTTGTACAGACAAGGAAGTTCATCGCGAGAGTCATGATAAACTACGTTTTTAATTCTGTAAGGTCATGGTACACCGACAAACGCTACAGGAAACATAAAAATAAATAAATCAACGGAAGGGCCGGCAGCAGATAAACATCAAAACGTATCTCGCAAGTCCTTCATGTAAATATTTTTGTTTATTAATTTTTCGAAGAGGCGAGTAACTTTCGCGATGAAAGCTCGTTTAACGACTGTTGCGCAAGACTCAAGTGAAATTTTCAAGTTTGTTACGAATGTTACAATTTGCATCACGTTTATTTAACTCCTTTGATATTGTGCAATGTTTTACGAGGGTTTCTCGAAATCCCACGTTATGACGGAGGCCAGTGGTCCAATAATGGGTCACACAGAAATAGACCGGTTATTATTGGAGTTCATTAGAACATGGTGTAGTAAATGCGATATTATAACGTGGACTTGCCTCATACTTAAACAAGCGATTGCCATTTATTTAAACGCCACCAGAAATATAGATCATTTACTTTTATTGCCACTATTAAATATAATCCAACCGTTAAGAAAGTTTTTTTAAATGCCTAATTATTTACTGTAATGGTGAAAGTTTCTCATTGTACAGCCGTCAACAATAAATTCGTACGGAGTGTAACATTTTCAAGAAGAGATAATATATTACAGTCCCCGGCACTGACACGACAAATCTGTTGGGATTCGTATTTTGACGGCTCGCCGTGTTGTGTAACATTTTTAATGGTTTGGTGTAAAAAACATTGCAACGTGCGAATTCGGGTCGCAACGGCGAAATGGGTCAACCTTTAAATAGTTATTCTATTAGTGTAAGTTAACACGCTCTAATTAAAACATGAAATTAAGCCTCACGTATCTAGGGTACAAATTGTTATTTTTTAATAGGAATAAAAATGACCTTGGTCTTTTTTTTCAGGTAATTTAGTAGAGCTGTCAAACTACGCGCATATGTCATGTGTAGCGTTGGTGAGTGCGAGACATATCCCTACTATAATTATTTACGCTATCTCATTTAAGCATTCATGCTAACTTTGTGGTTTTCTCCTCAAATTTAGGGAGAAAAATCCACAAGGGGTAAACTTTATATGAGTGCAGTTTAAGGATGACGTTTAATTTGTTTTTGTTAACAAATTTAATAGAATTTCTCTTACAAAAACATTTTATTCAATCAAATGATTCTGGTTTAAAAAATATATGTATTATTAACTAATCGTTCTTATTATTTTCTGAATTATATCCTTATTAATTAAAATTACTTGATCCGTCGTAGGACAGCTTTTATTGGGAGAAAAGTTTTCAAAGACTAACTCTTTGAAGCTGCATTTAAACTGGGATGTTGAAACTGCGTTTAAATGCGTGTAGTATTTCTGTCCCGACGCGCATAGTGCGTTTTATTTGTGGATGTCGTAGAGCCGAAGGTGATAATGCTAAAACGTGCAGTTAAATTTGTCACAAGTTATTTTAGACCACACTTAAGAATGTTCAATGCAACGTCTATTATTGTCTGTTTGCATTGGCGATATGCGTAATAAAATGTTACGTGAACATTACTAGTTTTACTGCAAACAACTGTGGTTAACGAAATTATGTATGTTCAAAGTGAAACATTATCTAAAAAGGTCATTTGCCACCGACAGAGTAATCAAAAAAAAAATTGTCTATGCATTATATTTTGAAAATAGAATTGAATTTTCTTGCACGTAACCAGTATTTTTTACCGTTATGTCGGGCAATACGTTACAATCGCGGCATTCATTTTTTCGCCACAAATTTACAGCTACACACACTCCAACTTCACCCGCTGTAGTGTTTGAGCTGAGTTTTTGCGAACAAAACTGGAATTCATAATTCATGTACATATACGATGGCTGCCTCAAGCTGTTATTTCAGTTCATTGTTACGTTATAACGGACCTTGTTATTTTAATTAATATTAAATGCATAGTATTCATAGCGACTGCTTACTTTTATGAGAAAATTATTTCACAACCCACAAAGGAGTACTTCACACTCAAGGATGGGAACCTAAAGAGAACTGGAAACCAGCGAGTATACAAGAACAGATTGATGAGCATGTATGCAGAGAAAGAGGTCTGTAAGCCTAAAGGGAACCGACGCCCTATTCGCTCTATCTACCTCGTGAGTGGTTTGGTGTTATAACATATAATGTATCTAAGTACGTCAATAGTTCCAAATATTCTACGGTGAAATAATCGGGTAATTTAATTGAATAGAGAGTTCGATTCGATTCGATTCGAAAATCGGTAAATTAATCGAGATGAAACTTAATTCGTTGCGCAATATGATTATGAAGATCAATATTTGGACGTGTGAAGATCCTATTAATATTATAAATGGAAAGTTTGTAAGGATGTTCGTTATTCAATCACGCTAGAACGTCTGAACTAAATCGGATGTAATGTTGCACAGAGATAATCTATCTGCTGTTAATCCCGCAGATAGATTATGTTTTTCAAAGATTACGCGGGTAAACCCGCGGAAATCGGCTTGTTTTGCTATGTACATACTTTGGTCGGTTTTATTGGAAGTTTATGTAGATGCGATCGAAATAGTTAGTATAAGTATTTCAGTAGTGTATACCACACTGCGTCCTAATTTCGTGAGCAAATAAACTATGCTTACCGCCTGATCTGTTTTCCATATAGCAATATAACACAATTGATTCTATTTTGAGTCGATTCAAGTATAGATAACTATTCTTAGAGTCACTCGAGTTCTTTACCGTACCGTTACGAAGGTTGATAACCGATACAATCGAATTTAACGTATTAATCGATTCAAAGGTTAAATTTAGTGTGTGACATACATGTGACGTATCGTCTGACTAACCGTTACCTGCCCACGCGCACTTTTTTCCCACATAATTGTACCTATACGTTAGATGAGTAATCAATTTTTTTGTTCTCGTATTGCACCATAATATTTTGTCAGGCGATAATGACCTCTGTTAAGTCTCAGGTTTATCGACACCAATGTTTGTTGTATACAGTTATCTAATTGCATCTCTGAATATATATACGATGTTGTCGATTAATAATTACTCACTACCGTAAGTTAGATTATCCCCACGTTTTTTGAGTAATACATCCGCCCACACTTGTCAACGATCATTTTTTCTGGGCTATATTTTATATGCAAGTAGTTTTTTTATGTTGGATGTAGACAAATTATTTAATGTTTAATATAAAGTATCTATGAAATATGTATTCAATTAACTCACGATTTTAATTTTAATAGTAAAAGCGGCGTGATAAATTGAGTGCATTTTTCACGTGGCAACATTTTTAAAAACGTCATTAGTTGTTATTGTGTCTCGCCGGGCGCTACTGACTATCCACTTTCGAAACTACAAACCGGAATGACTAGCGACGAGTGACAGCTATTAGAGATTGTTACAACAACGAAAATGTCTATGCTCTTGTCACAACGGCTATTGCCTTAATGCCAAGTGAAAGTATTCCAAAAAAATTTGCTCTAGCCGGTTCGCGAATTAAAAATAACACACAATCGACGGCTTTAATCGACACTTCTGTCATTTATGACAGCACAATGTCATTTTGACTGACAGTCTTATGTTGTATTCCCGACACTCGTATGTACCAGTCAGTAACGAAGTGAAATATCAAGCTATCGACGATCAAGAAATGTGTTCCAACTAACTATTCCATTTTTAAACCTGATCAATTTAAATTTGTGCTAATTTCCAAAGACAAAATGACACTGTATCTTCCTGTTTACATTTTCGTTCTATTGTGTTCAGGAACTACCTTGCGATGCGCGTTATTTTTTTATTGCCTTAAGGTTCTCTTACGGTTCTTTTTGTTTATATTAAGCGATCAATATTATACTAAGGAATATTACCTAGCATATATAATGTAAAAGAGAGAAAGGCTAAATTTTAAGCAAATCTTATGACCAACATCTTATGAATATATTCAAGAGTTGACCAGCACCGGTCGCAACACTAGCATCTGTCAAGGCTACTTTCAATAAACTCGTTTTGATAACCTTTACTGAACCGTACAAATCCATGTCCGATGGAAGAAATCATTGTGATTAATCTCGAAAAGATTGTATCAGTTACGTCGATCGATTTTTGACATTAACTAATTTATTGCTTAACGCCACGAGAGTCAGTAACCGTGAAACGGGCCAAACGTGGCAATGTCAAGAGCTTTGCCACAAAAAGAACGTAATTCCATATTCAAACAGCGAGCGCACGCGCACAGTTCAATGACAGCGGGCATAGACAAGTCAGTTGCCTTTTAAGCGCATTAAACTGGCAATGCACTTTGCGTAACAGCCTCCGCGCTTGCCGCCGGTATTCCATAATCCAAATACGTGAGATTGACTCGTATATAGCGGCTCTTTTGACGCGATCATAAACCCCGCTCAAGTTTAATTACAAAGTGTATCAACTTACCACGCTCTCCCAACTAGCACCCAAGGTCGACTTGTCCAACATCTCGATGCACAAACTTTACTTCACAAATCCAATAAATAAATATTGAATACTAATCAATAAGTCTTTTGATATGTGTCCAAGTTACGAAATCACTGGCTAGTAATTATTGTTTATGGTGCGTGCTATTGATCACGTTGCCACTGGGGAGTTTAGAGATTTGGCACAACGCTCTCCACGAGCTTTCCTGAACGACTGAAGCGTGCACGTTTCAGCGTAATATTTATAGGAGCGGGAGTAAAGAGGGCGGGTTACAGGAAGACGCTTCGTTGTATCTTCCACTTAGCACGTAGTCACCACCTTTGTATTTTAGGTTACATGTAATATAGTTCGGGGAAGCCCGTCTAAATGCGCCCGCCGGTACACGCCCCTTTTATCCTTTTCTATGTCCGGGTGCGGTCACTGGTACTTCTCAGAACGCATCATATATTCTGTTCTAATAATAACGGGACCAATTAGCAAATATACGTTTTTTTTCTGATATTGTCGGTAATATAATATAAAATTCACATAACAATGGACACATTACTAAACGTGTTCATCACAGGTATTTTTTTAATTGATATTTGATTTATTTGGAATTTATTGCAATCGAGCATGCGGTCCACTGATGGTGAGCGCATACCGCCGCGTTGGGACGCCTGGTGTTGCAAGCACCAGGCGTCCCTGGGCCTGTAGGCATCATTTAACAACCTTCTAAAAGAAATCCATGCTGTAGTACTTACTCTCTTAGCTGTATTTTTTACATAACAATGAGCTCGTTTTAGTAATCAGACAAACGTAAGCGTAGGAACAGAATGATTAACTTCCAAACACTAACTACAAAGAAACAAAATTTACAAGTTTATTCGAGAGCAAATTTGGATTGAAACCATTTCTTTTACCGTTCCACTGGAATAACAATTAACTCTTAACACGTTATCCTCTTACATGTTACGACACATGATGAAAGCGCTTTGATAGTTCATAAGTGTCGTTAAAAAAAATAGTTTACGTTTGATTTTTTTAAGCTCATTTTCCCCATGGCTAAAATTACTCCCGTTATTAATAAAGCGAAGTGTTGTAAGCTGAAGTTGGACCCTCATGAACTTAGCATTAAGTGCACGAATTCGATTTTACAATCCTTTTACGAATATTGGTTAGCGAGGATACTTTCGACCTGTGCTAGTGTTATACTACCCGAGAGGTATTTCTCTAAACGTGCAGACCTGTTTCGCTTCATCTACATTCATCTGTCTCTTCATACACGCTACTCGTAAACTAACATCCCAGGAAGAGGTGCCACTTCTCTCTTGATTTACAGACTCTTTTGCTTCATTAACTTCTACTTATAGACATAGTTATTAGGTTCAATTAAGGTACGTTTATACGCTTGTTTACGCTTTTCCTTATTATTATATTTTATATTGTTTAACGCCTTTGTAAATAAAAATACTCTGTATTTCGTGTACCTCTCGCTTAAGTAAGTTTGTTTAATTCTCATTGTGATTAAGCAACAAACCCGTATTGATTTAGAAAAACAAGCATTGGTTTCATTGTTTGCGTAGTTGAGTCGTCTTACCAGTCGGTGAAAACATGATTTTCTGGCATAATCTTTGTTCATTTCACTCCATATATATTTTACAAGAGAACCCGTTCTCTTAATCTGCTCACTCTGTATATCCCGTGTGTTATATCACGTCGAGTATCTATTAATATATCTTTTCCATAAACTACCAGAGGTTAAATTGGAATTATGATTGTGATAACAGGGATACAGCAGACAGTTATAAGTGCTTCCGCATCGTGTACAAGTGCCCCTTTATGCGTCTAGATTGACGTCAGCAATGCATTCGACCACTGGTTCCAATGCCCTCCTAATGGTAGGTAACCATTCTTCCTGCCGTCTGTTGTGTGCGGTCCATGACTGCTCCTAATAATATGTTCCACAAGTTAACCATTGTTCGCATACAACGTGCATATTTTTCTCTCCTGAAAGCTGAGGTCAGAGTTTAGAGTAACTTTTTTTTACATCAATCTTATGTTGTAAATGGTATTTTCAACTTCGTGCTAATTTGTTATACAAAATTATTACTCCCATTATTTCATACATATATTACAGTTATACATAAATGATCAAGTTTACTAAATATAGTTAGTTACGTATCGTTTCGATGAATCAAGGGTTAATGAGAGAGATTGATATAGGTATATCTATAAATAATACATACATGTATTTATGAATAAAGGAGCCCACTGTTATAGGGATCAGGGTCGAAGATCCGGTAGCTAGGGTTGGTGGTATCAAAGTTATTTTTGTTATTAGCTTATTGCCTCCATCACATTTAATTTGTTTCCATGCATTTGGACCTTAAACTCCAAAGACTACGGATAAAAGTCGTAAAAATATAGTTTTATTCATTATATCCACAAAGGCTTTGGTAATCGTAACTCTGTAATTGATTCAGATCGTCTATAGTGTCCTCAGGATACTGATAAACGGGATCTGATACTGAAGAAAATGAATAGATTTTCTATAATAACGATTACCAGTTCAAGTTTGTATAGATAAGTGAGACATATCAACTACTGGAAGGAATACTTATGTGCAGTCAAAATAAAACCAACCAAATACAGCTAGATAGGTAGCAAACAAGGATTCCGGCAGCCTCGGTAAGCGATTACCGCCGCCCTAAACCCTTGCAACGTCGAATCACTTGCGCGCTAACCTCTTTTATTTGATAAGCTTATGAGTAAGCGAGTGCGTAATTTCTCATTTCGCAAATATCTCTAGGGAGATGTCGGATCATTAATTTGAATCGTTTATGAATCTTGTTTCTTAGAACATTTGTAGCCTCGACCTGATTCCCTGTTATGCCCCATTAGTTAATGCTACTTTACAACGAATTGCGTAATGCCTCTTATCTGTATTGTCTATGATCCATTGAGCCCCCCGTGAAACAGTATAAGAATCCGGTTTCAGTAATCCTATGCTCAAAATTTACGGTCGAATCTCTTCAGCCCCATCGAAGTATTGTTATTTATGTATGTCTATAATCTATTTCATGACAACTTAAGTTTAGTAAATAAGAGAGGTATGTAAGTCGAGACAGAACTGGAATCGGCGTGATGATATATGTGAACGTATCATGTTTGTTTAAATACTCCAAACCATTTCACCCATTTCGAAATTTAAGCAATATATGTGCATACATACATATCACACCGAGCTTCTACCTTCGTAAAAGATAGCCAATTCTCAAATTAGTAGTTTCAAACATGCTCGCCGGTTTCCACTACTCTTGGTGTATCATTTGTTCAGAATAGAGTGTTATATCCAATGAAGCAATGTACATATATACATACTTACATTATACATGCGTAAGAGAACCATATCCTAACGCAATTCAAAATGTACTTTGCACTTAACAAACGAGACTCAATGATTTATCACTACTTAAGAGACTTTATTTACTCATTTGGAATAGATCCAATATGGGACCGTATTGCACAATTATAATGGGCTTTTTTATGAGTTTTTGTAATTTTACAACAGTGTTGTGGCGCCAACTTCACATGGCTTTATAGTTTAATTACGTTGATTCAATATTGTTCAAATCAATCTCGTCTCATTACATCATTAGCCGAGCTGATTTTCTTCGTGCTTTTCCATTCAAATAAAATATATATTAATAAAATATATAATAAATAAATACATTTTGTTTTCAAGTCCCTTGTATTATATTTTAGGTTAAAGGATGGTATTGTATTCCTGTGACTTGAGGTTGCGTGAAGATATACATATATATTTTTTACGTGATCGAGAGTGCGATTGTAAAGATGAAGAAAGGCATGTTACGTTGGTTTGGAAATATAGAAAGGATGAGTGAAGAAAGATTGAAGAAATAGATAGACCAAGCGAGAGTGTGTGCAAGAAGAGGCAGAGGAAGACCACGTTCTAATTTCCTAGATGAAATCGATCGATCTCTCAAGGACGGGAAGACGACAGATATGAATGTGGACGAAGCGAAATAGATGTGCAAGTCTAGAGAGAACTGGCGCTCCATTCTCTCTCTGCCAGACCGTTAGGAACTCGGCGGAGAGAACATTGTAACATGAGTAAGTAAGGACAGTAAGCCTAGAGAACTGGCGCTCTACACTCTCTGCCTACCCCACGAGGGATTTGACATGAAGATATGTATATGTTGGTATATATATATATTTTCATTCATTGTCATTGTTATGACGTTACTCAGTCAGTCGTTGCATAATTAAAAAGTAACTGACTCACGTTTATGAATCCGCGGTCCTCCTGACACTGAAATACGTGGCCCCAGAATGTATGCAAGGAATTAGGAAGTTATTTTGACATTTTGTTTACACATGGCCGTTGCAAACACGACCCATATGCTCCAAAGGAACCCGAGTATGTCGAAGCGTGGACCAGTTTCTTAAAATACTTACCTTTGTTTAAGTCAATATTTAAAAGGTTTCCGGAGTTATTGCACTTTAAGCAAGATTGTAAAATTCCTTTTTTAATGTAGTGCTCGTTCTATAAACAAGTTGACAAGCCCTTGATACCTTTGTAGGTAGGACCATTCCAGATGGAGCCCAGGAAACTTTACTCAGCTATAGATAGTGCCATCCACGAAGACGCGCCCCACCAATTTCTAGTCGAGGGTGTCGCGCGGGATGCGGGGAGTGTGACCCGAGTGTGCACTCATAAGTAATCCGTGTGTACGGATAATACTCAAACATTAGTGGAAGGTTGCACACTTACACTATAAACTATCAGGAAGAATAGTGGGGCGCGTCTTCGTGGATGGAATAGTCTATAGTAGACGCACCAATAGACAGGCCCAGAACGTAGTCGTACCAGTAAACATCAACTAGCTGTGCCCCGCAGTTTCACCCGTGTAAACTTCAATTTCATACATAGTTTCTTATTCTAGTATAAAATATAAATATATATCTGAAAATTATCTATCCCTGTGCCAAACGCCATCCAATTCCGTTCAGTTCTTCTGAACTAACTGAAATTGTCGCGTTAATAAAATAGTATTAAAGTGGATACATACAGAGTGATATGGATCTATTGCCCAACTGGAATAAGTTACGTGTACTCAAGACGTCGATATAATCATCAAGTAACATAATGTGTTTACAATATGAACATCACAATCGGTATGTTGCAGATAACGTGTCGCTGCATGCTCTGACGTAGGAGTGACTATAAATAATGTATCGGCCTACTTTGGATGCCAACGAGCCACGAAACTTTTGTCTACGTTCGGAGAAGGCAAAAAATTACTTTTACTAAACCGAAAATTATTTCATAGGCGTACTTGACACACGGTATTGAACTTGAACTCTGTCACATACTAAACTTTCCCATCCATCTATCCATGCATTGATATCATGTAGGTATTTTATAATCTACATGTTAATAAGTCTTGATGGTTAGCTCTAAGGCCCTATCAATTATAGTTTCGTTGGTCAATTGTTAACTTAATGGAATGCAACTGACCTTTCAAATAATTGAGGACACCAATTTTTGTCTAATTAATAGCCAATAAAATAAAAAAAGCAGTGGTGGAGGAATTTTTTCTCAGCCAGTAGTTTAGTACTACTGGCTGAGAAAAATTATCTGCGAATTCAGTACATGTATCATGTGAACTTTAAGCAGACCCAAAAGCACACTTTTGTTTTCGTAGAATTATATAATTGATCAAAGTAAACATTCTTAAACAGCGATTCTCGGTTACATGTCGCTATTTGAAATGGGTTCATTAATTTCGTAATTCATGTGCCATTTCTCTTTACAACAATCCTATGTACCCAAGGTTGGTTAATTAACTAGTGTCATACGTGGGCCACATCGACCCGGTTGTTCCGAATTTGAACATGTTCATTTACATTCCTCTTTTCCGGGTATAATTTGTCCCATTTTCCATTCAGCGAATAATTATCAGCAGATAATTTTGGCCATATTTCCGTCTTCACCTATTTTCTGTCAATGATAAATATTGTAGTACATGTAGGTAACGTTGGCGAGTTTGGAGAGTCAGTGACTTTGCACACCCGCCAACATTTGAACAAACTTTTTATTACGTGTTCCTTGAACTTTAGTTAATAGCACGATTACTTGTTCGTGAAGGTTTCCCTTTTGAACAAATTTTGTTGTTTGCTATTTTAACTGCATGATTTATTGTATAGTTACTTATGTACATACATATATATCACGCGAGTCCTTCACGATATACGGAGAGTTCATTCCACAGCCTGAGCTTTCCCGGAAGGAAACTCCTTTGAAACTGAAGTAAAATACCTGTTATTGCCGAAACTACTGGTTATGTGCTCGATTTCAAAAGACTAGGCAAAGCGTTGGTGTGGTGGTCATGTCACGCTCTCTCCCCTGACTGGCCAATTAACTTGCTTAATGGGCACTGTGCACCGCCTACAACTTTCCTTAGCCTTCCTAAATAACTCTTTCCCCCCTCCCATTTAGAGCCCACGAAGCGGTGGGCAGAGGTGTAACCCTTTTTAAGCCTAAGATATATTTAGGTCCCAACGTGACGGCAGGGAGAGTTAATTTCTCAAACTCTCTCTCCCTCTAATTTTGCGATCTATAATTAATTTATCCTAAATAGTATTGTAGTATATTATTATATTATATTATTAGTATTGTAACATGCTTTCTTTATTATTATACACAATCTTTGAACTTAACATGTTTTAAGTTGTTTAGCTTTATTTTGTTTTTTCCACCTATAATTAAGATGGCATTTAGCACGTGCAAGACTTCTTTAATGTTTCTTATCGAGTACTTGTGATAATGTACATCTTGTTAGTGATCAATTAATATATTGGCTCAACTATTACACGACGAAAATTTGTTCTTAAAAAATTTAAAAAAATCACCAAATTTATCCTCTATAAGAAGATATGTGTTGCATTTTAAGAAAAGGATTATGTTTAAAAACTCCGATGAAAACAATGTTTCTGCGAACATTATGTATAGAAAACTATCATTCACACGTTGGCACCCGCTCTGTGCGTCGCCCCTTCCTGCGAACTAAGGAGGAAAATTGCCTGATACAATACGTCCAAGCACAAAAGCCGTTATTTCACTAAGTACTGGTGAACTGTGTATACTTTAAATTTACCAGTATTAAAATACGTTAGTAAACTTCAGAAATCTCATATATGATTTTTATTCGCTATAAATGGAACTTTTTGTTGGATTTACTTGATTTTATAATCATTTAACTGTAATAATGTACATATATCTATCATTTAGTGCTCTTTTTTCCAAGTTGAAATGTGTATGAAGCTGTTGTACCGAAATACCCGTTATGAGAAGTAATAAATTTAAAATGTGCCTCGAATTGCATCGGGTGCGCGATAATTGGCGGTCGCTTCTACCTACAGAATAGGGTTGCAACACAACTACTATAGTTCTGCTCACAGGGTCACTACCAAGCTATAAGCGTTTAATTAAGGCAGCTTAGTTATTTTTTCAACACACATCTAACGTTTCAATGTATAGAATAGGGTTTGCAGTAGTTGTTTCAATATATATATATATATATATATATGTAATTTGTAATCTATACCACAAAATTTTAATAAAAGTACGCCGTGGAGCATAGGTACTTATGTATGGTACTGATAACAAAAACCAGTCTATCTGTATGTCGGTCTCCTGTATCTCAGAAACGGCTGGACCGATTACAATGGAACTCACTGGCAGATACCTAATGTTATATGGAGTAGGCTACTGTAATGTTAATATACATATGTATAAATAATATTACATATCATTATGTGAATGTAAGTATACATACATCATTCTTCAAATAGCATTTACATCAGACAAATAACATTCTTACCACCAGGGTGTCAAGAATGCTATTTGTCTGATGGCATACGGTCACTTTACCACCCCTATGGACGCTTGCAACACCAGTGATATCACTCGCGCGGTCACTTCACGCACCCTACTTGAAGCACCCCTTTACTCTGTAGGGAAAACCCAAACCCGTATGTAATAATGATATTCTACGAAGCTAACAACAACGAAGTCAGGGATAATATTGAATTAATATTATCTCTTAGAATTTGTAAATCTTAATATAAAATAGCTCATGTAACCTACGAAGATGGCGGAACTGGACATGCACCTTAACAATTGGCCGGAAGAAGCGCTTTATCTCGGGGGGTGAGGAGAGGAGGGGAGGCTTTTACCCAGCTGTGGGACATAGATGACTATAAATGATATCCAGCCCAGTTGTATAACATAAATGATTGTATAATTACTATGTACAACTCCGTGTAACCTAGCAAATAATTTTATAATAGAGCTTTTTACCAAGACTAAAACTGAGATGATGCTGTCTGTGCTGAAACGGAACGTTTTTCGTAAATATATAAGTAATATTATATTTTAAAGTGTGCAAGAGTTTGGCTAGCGATAGTAGGTGTAGCTAGCAATAAATAGTTTGCGTGACGAATGGTCGTCCTATTATTCATGTAGACGAGGAACATGCATCATCAGGGCTTGTCCAAGAATAGTCCTGGTTGGCAATTGAACTAAGACCAGACGTGACGCAGAATGACATTAAAAACTGTTAAGTTTGGACATGTCATAGGAAGTATGGCGCCCTAGCGACATCCGAGAGCGCATACAAAGCATGCTTAACAAGGCAAGTTAGGCAACTTAAATACTGATGCGGATCTAATTGAAAGGCATAAGGCTCAAAATTGCCTGCTTGAGTTCCTAAAACATTCGTCCGGATATAAATTTAACTGTTTTCAAATGCAGTGACTAATAATCTAATTGGGCTTTCGTAGAACATCTCGTTAAGCTCTTAAATCAAGGTCAGTCGATAACATATTGCAGGATTTCTAATGAGAACATTTGTTGTCTAGTATTGCCAGCAGATGTCAGGTCAAGGTTTGTAAGATTTTGATGTTTACAGACGATTCTAGCGATTTTTGTCTTTGAGCCGTTCCGGTAAATGCCGCAGCGCGTGTTTCAAGTTTAATACCTTCACGCAAGAATTCCCTTCGTAATTAGATGCGGCCCGTCTCGTGAACTTTCCTACTTAGCTTGAGTAACTGTCAGCTCTAAATTTCAAGCCTTCTTTTTCTACAAATTGGTCTTGGAGACGTTATCCAATTACGGTACGTCACCGTCTAACCTTTTGTTCTTGATAACGACCCTTGTAATTTGTCCGTTTGCGTTACTGTTATGATAATAAGTGCTTATAAACTCGTATCCGTATCAGCTGTGTCCTTAATGTACGTTAATGAAACGTGGAAAGTTTTGTGCCCTACTTAACATCAGACAAACCATTTTCCTGACAACCCTGAGTGATTCACTGTGTAGCTCAGGCGAGTTCCTCAAGACTACCGGAGCGTGTCTGCCCCCGTTCAATCACCATTACGTCTTTTGTAAACGCAGCTTATAATGAGACAAGCTTCTTTCAAAAAACACATATTAATGAACTAGGTAAAATGTTCCTACGGAAATTGTTGTATAACGATTTCGCAAGGACTTGCATGAACCGAAATAGGTTTTTAATTCCACAGAGAACTTGCGCTCTCTCTGCCTACCCCGTGATGATATGTACGTATTTATGATTTTTCGGTATGGTTTAATCGACCTACATAATTGTGTCCTTATAAGTTGTAACTGACAATA
Source organism: Drepana arcuata (assembly GCA_016069955.1). Taxonomy (NCBI): domain Eukaryota; kingdom Metazoa; phylum Arthropoda; class Insecta; order Lepidoptera; family Drepanidae; genus Drepana; species Drepana arcuata. The sequence goes on from JACCPG010000178.1 coordinate 82,483, forward strand.
TAATATCGTGTTTCTGAATCGTTAAATACTAATAAGGCTCACGGATCAACGTTTATAGGTGAGCTGGTAAGACCACTTTATGGATATTAAAATGTCGAGATATTTTCACACGCGCATCCTTGGTTTTTTCCTCACGTCGGATAAAAATGGATATTGAAAAAATATATGGTATTTATTTAGGATGTTTGGCATCAGGCTCTTTGTAACCCGAGGTCTTACTTAAATAACTAAATGCATACGTATTTGTTTACATATCTCGGTCCTCCTCTTAATCATCATAAATCTTTTCTTAGCTTATAACGCAGGCTTTGTATGGAAAATCAGGTATGGAGAGCTGACTTAGTCGGTTCATTGTTTGTAATTTTCTCTTCCGGCCTAAAAGTTACAGTTGAGCAAAAGTTAATGAAAATTATTCAGCAGGAGATAGAGGTGTAAAACCCCTTTTGTCTTTCACTCTCGTTTACATTTAAATGATAAAAGATGATGCGTGAAGATACCGAGTTCGTCGGCCGTCTTCCAAGAATGACTGTATCTACATACGTCTTTGAACTTCTTCTGAAAGTATGCAGGTTTTATTGCACCGTAACGCAAGGATGTGATGTTTGTTTTATATCGTTAAGGTGGCAAACAAGCACTCGGTCCATTTGATGGTAAGCGGTTACTGCAGGAATCTTTTCACACCCTTCTTAAAGAACTCCATGCTATATACTCTCTAAGGAAAAGCTCAACTGGGAATTCTCACAACCTGAGCGTTTGCGGGAAAATCTCATTTGAAACCGCATGGTTGGAACCACAAAGGTCTTCTTTGTGGTTCCAAAGTATGTGAATGAATCTGGTATCATTAGCTTGGGCCGCCAGGTCGAACTTGCGATTTCGACTATACAATTGACCCCGACAATACTCGCTATGAAATAAAACCATGAAAATAATGTCGAATAAGTAATATCAATTTATATTATCGTAACCAATTTTATTCATTAACCCAGTTTAAACGTCGCTTGTTTTATGCACAATTAATTAAAATATAATGTTTGTCGTTTAATTTGTAAAGGGAAAATCAATAAACCCAAAAAGATGTATCATAATATTTTACGATTTTTGCAAGAATCCGTAAAGTTTGACGGTATCTCATTATTTTGCGGGAAGTTTGAACATTATTGGTTAAAATCGAGGTTTTGGTCTGAACATCTGTTGACCTGGCCGTAAAACACACCGCACTAAACCTTTTTAACAATTTGGTCCGATAAAGCAATATTTATGTTGATGTGTTGTATATTAACGGCCATTTAATACAGTTTGCTGGAATAATGTTTCCGCTTAAAATGAGTCGTTGAGATAACATTATGTTAAGAGTCTGTTCACCTGCATACAGATCAATTCGTTTTGTATATAATTTAATGAGCATGGAATTTTTCTAATTATATTTTGATGGTGATGGTCCTTAGGCGGTCATCTGGTCTCAGAGCACCTGGCTGTGAAGCTTGACACCGCGGGTTTGATTCCACAAATATACATCAGTATATTTATAAAAAACATATACCCTCACGCCATCCTTCAAGGGTCCCCGAAGGGGTAGGCAGAAGTGTATAGGTAGTACCCACACACCCACTTTCAGCCAGAGATATATTTAGGTGCCAACGTGACAGATGGTAAATCCATCGCCGTTACTCAAGCACAACTATACATACGCCTTTGAATTGCTTCTCAGACGTATGCAAGTTTCCTCTCGATGTTTATTAGTATATCAGTATATTTACCAGATAATAACCTCAATCTTATCATTTCAAGATATTACTTAAACCAGAAAGCCAAAAGCGGACCAAATAGATCGTGTAAAACAAAGCGTATCGATCAATGCGACAAAATCAATGAATCAGTGACGCGGGCGGGTTCACGTTGCGCAATGCGCGCGCGCACGTGCGACCGCGTGTAAACAAACAACGGGCGATTTATGTGCCTCGCTTGTTCGTGATATTGTAAATGTTAATATACTTCCATCACCATATCGCAATGGTTAATCTATTTGTGTTTTTATCAGTAGGGAGGTAGGGCCGTAGACAAAGGTGATACCGCACCCACACACCCTCTTTTCGCGGTTGATATATTTTGGGTGCCAACTTGACAAATAACGAGTCCATCGCCGCTAACTACTAGGCCGCTACGGCTTCTATGTACTGTGGGAATTAAACAACGATATACATACTTATGACTATGGAACAAATACTCGTGTTCATCCTACATGTACGGGGATTGAATCCGCAACATCAAAGTTTCGCAGGCAGTAATCTGTGACCACTAGACCTAACTGCCGCAATACCTTTGGGATTTCAATTCCTTTTTAAGCAGTTGTTACCAATACCTTCACTAAATGCACGCCAATGTTCATACTCTTAAGAATATAATGAAGTGTGACGTCACCGATCTGGGAGGCAGCCGGGTGAGAGTTGGTTAATTTCACAGAAATGCCACAAAAAAATCTTGGTACTTTTACAGGTGTTACGTCATAAGCATACAGTTTCAGGAAAAGGGAGTTAAAATTAAAGCTCTGTTTTACCCTGAATTTATTACTGTTCCGTTTCAATTTCATGTAAATGAAAATATAATTTGCCAGGAAGGGCCACCGATGAAGCCTGCCCAGAATTTATTACCGGTATTTTTTTTCCAAAGAAGTAACGATTTTAGATATTCCTTATATTTTTCGCACAAAAGGCTGGCCTAATCGATTTACCGGAATTGCAAGGAAGGGGCACAGTGGAACTCGCACCCCACTAGTGGGCAGCAATCCAAAATTTACGATTTCCCTGTCTACACATTCGTTACAGCTCATTTTTCCGATCGTGACGAGCCAAAGTTGTTCGCAGAACTTGCGAAAACTGTAATTTTAAATTTTAAGTCGCTTCTTCCGAAATTGTATTTTTTTTAATAGCGACACCGCTCAGGCTCGCCTCCCGGGAGCCGTCTTAATTGCAAAGTATCTTACTCGCACGTATCGGGGCCGCACCCTACATCTGTCCGTTCAGCACTGGCAGATCATTAAGTTTCACACACTGAATCATTTCAACCGATTGTAAGCTTTATTGTCCTTGTGTTACCTAAAGAATCTACGTAATTCGCGTGCGAAGATCGCGTTCGATTCGCGTATCTATCGTTGTTTACGCGGATTGCGAAGGTTGCGCCACAGTTGTAGACAGTTTTCTGTTGTGGTTTTAATTTTCTTGACCCGGTTTCTTTTGTTAAAATAAACTTATGCAATAGATTAATTAGACACCGGGTATTTACAGTCGTGTTGTTGCGAAAATTGTAAAGAAATTCCTTAGCCTGGTGTTGGGATTATCTTGTGATAACACGAATTGATCATTTATTTTAGGCGGCTTGTTTACAAATTTGTGTGTGGTATCTAACGTACGTGGTGAAAACCTTTTGCTGATAGATACCCTGACCGCCAAAAGGGTCTGAAAAAGGGTATATGGTGTGCCAAGCCCCACGGTGTTCCTTTTGGTTTGCATATGATTCCGTTAAAAGTAATTTGTTCCTGCCTAACATTTTCATTACCAATACGTCATCATCATCATCATCATCATATCACGCCGAGTCCCTAACGGGATAGGTAGAGAGTATAGAGCGCCAGTTCTCTCTAGACTTACATACCTCTTTTGCTTCGTCCACATTCATCAGTCTCTTCATACATGCTCTTCGGTTTCGAGTACTCTTGACGTTCCTGTTCTTGAGCGTCCGATCGATTTGATCCAGGTAGTTGGAAAGTGGCCTTCCTCTGCCAATACAAACACTTATATAATATACGTATATTTAAGTTTCCACACCGATATTCGTTGTTAGCCTTCTCCACACTAGCCTAGCATTGGTCCGGTTACCCGAGAGCCACATGCACAATGGGATGCAATTATTTTCTCCTAGAACAATGGTGTATCCAATGCTAAACAGTTTCTGGTTAGAGGACGCTTACGCTCTTTTTATGACGTAAAAAAGGTTTAATACGGGTTAGTTGGAAAAAGTTATGATGACATGCGTTTCCGTTCTTGGGCAAAGCGTATTTGGTAACGTTTCAATTGGTACAGATTCTAGGAATTAGGTGAGCAACTATTTTACACTTTTTCGTAAACAATTTAAGAGTAGTGTTTGCGCGTATGATTGATTGATAGATAACGTGCGAGCGCGATCTTAGTACGATGTTCGCACTTTTCTGGTTTGCTTCTATCATAAGAGTCAAATATTCGTACATTTATATTATTACTAGCTTATGCCCGCGGGTTCGCCCGCGTGGAGTTCGAAAAAGTAACTTTGGAAATTTCCTGCTAAAATCGGTTCAGCCGCTAGGCCGTGAAAGAGCATCATACATTATAATAGGTATAAGAACTTTGAATTTTTCAGAATAAAAAAAAAGTAGCCTATGTCATATTCCTAGGTATAAGCTATCACCATTTTAACTTTCAGCCAAATCTGTTCAGCCGTTTGGCCGTCAAGGAACCGCAAACATCCAAACTTACAAACTTTCACATTTATAATATTAGTAAGATTCTAGATTTTGGATTGAAAGTACAAATACATTGTATACATAACATAAAGAAGTTTTTGCGTAAAAGAGGAATACCTTAACAATCTTTCACGTTTACGATATCAATAATTGCCTACCTGCGTTAATGTTCGTGTATCGGGTACAAAATTCGATAAAATACACGATTTTTTTAAACGCATTATATGTGAAGGTACAAACGACACGTCTACAAATGTATTTTTCACAATTATTAACACAAGAATTTGTTGAAGTAAATCGTAAAAATGATATTAAGTTGAAATTACTACCGTGTTTAACAAATAGCCTGGCAGACAAGCAATATCAGGCTGTTAGTGTAGAGTACAAAAGTGTTTACACATCCTAATGGTTGTCCATAAAAAAGGAAATGTACCATAAACTACTTTACCTATAAAGTCTTTGGACATTTTTATTAAAGAACCTAATTCAAATTTCATATAAACGTCCATTCTGGGTGGATGTGTGTGTCTGTTTTCCAGTAAACTATGAAATCTGAATGGAAACAAGTCGAATGGAACTTCAAATAGATCAAAACACTTCTTAGGATCGTGACGTATTTGCCCTTACGTATGACGTATTGTTATACTGGCTTCTCCAGTAAACCGCACGAAATATTTATTTAAACATACTTTTATAAAGCATATGCATGTTAAACCTGGTCTCAACGAAGTTTTAGGCCTCTGAGCAATTACTAACTTCACATACCTCATAAGTAGAAATGCGAAATTGCTATAGATGGTGCCATGCCACAAAGACGCGCCCACTATTCTTCCTCATAGTTTACAGTGTAAGTGTAACCTTCCACTAATGTTTGTACGCACTGATTACCTATGAGTGCACACGGAAACTACAATTAATAGACTCGGGTCATACTCCACGCATCCCGCGACCCCCGCAACCCCCTCGACCCCTCGACTAGAAATTGGTGGGGCGCAGAAGTGTATAAGTAGTACCCATACACCCATATCATCAAAACATTAAAACTTTATAGTCTAACTAGCTGTCCCGCCCAGCTTCGCCCGGGTGAAAAAGTAAAACTTCCTGAAACACGATCGCAGCGCCACCTATCGGGTCCAATTGTAATGTAAGCTATCCTATCGTTTAAGTTGGATCAAACTGCACACGGTGTGCAAATTTGATTGAAATCGGTTTAGTAGTTTAGGAGTCCATCGTGGACAAACAACGTGATTTATATAGGTATATTAAGATTGAGGTATATTTATATGCCAACGTAACAGGACAGTTTACAGTGCCTTCGGTTTTACAGGCTATATATGAATTTCTTCTTAAGGCTTTCTCATCGTTGCCCGTAAAGCTCGTGGCGTGTTAACAGAACTTAAAGTTATTTAACTTAAGAAAAACTCATAGATTGAGAGGAGACCACCAAATGAATCTAGTACCACGACTCAATTTAACGAAGATTTTCATCGTGTTGTAATATTGTTCTTCGTGCTCGTTGGGCTTTTCCGGGAACAAAAACAACGTTCGTAAATATACCAAAGGTTTTATGCGTTTTTCATTTTATTACTGGCAGCACTTAGAAATGTGGACGTTTGTTCGTAGGCTTAACGGTTATACGCAATGAAATATGGAACTAGTAATTGGGACTTTTACGACACTGTATGCTAATTCCAATATATTCGACTCTGGAATGGAAGTGGATTGTTTGATGCAATTATAACGGGTTCAATGTGCCACCGAGATTGTCCGGGATCCCGGAAGTTTGTAATCGCATGTTCAACTAGGGATAGAACCAGATGTAGTGCTTCCTAGCCTTATTGCACTACTATTGTTAATGAGATTAAGACTTTGTATGTAACACACACATACAAATACGTGTCTGAAAGACTAGACGTTATCTGTCACGTTGGCACCTAAATATTACTTGCGAAAAGATCTTGTCACTAGTCACGTTGACGCCTCTGTCTACCTATTGGAGGACTTTCGAGTATTTTCTCTATAGAGAAAAAAAATGTGATATAAATAAAATCGTTACTTTAAAAGTATCTTGGCCTTGGGACTCTGCGTGATTATAAGTAAATAGAAATAAGACGTCTTGAGCATTACGTGCTCTTGTCATCATTATTCAAGAGAATCAAGAGTGTAAGTCTTGTAGATATTACTGTTGTTAGAATATTCTTGCAAATAAAAGCATTCCATAGTTCAGCCACTGTTTTCTATTTCGCACGGTCCCTTTCACGTGAATTCAAGACTGAAGTCACCTCCGCCGTTTGCCGTCTAACCTGTCATTCCCTACTCTAGTTGTGACACTTGCCTTAAACGTGGACAATTTCCTACTAATATTATATATGCGAAAGTTTGTGAGGATGTTTGTTACTCGCAAAGTCTACTGAAAGGAATAGTATGAAATTTGGCACAGATATAGATTAATAATGCATTAACACATTGGATATATTGTTTTATTCTAGATAGCTACAATCCAGAAACAAATCTACTAGTGCTAACAAATTTTACGCGTGTGCAATCGCGGCGCACAGCTAGTTTGTCACCTATAAGATTCGCGAGCTTAAGCTCTATCTCAATGTGTTAGAGTGCGTTTCAGATTTGCGTTTGGGTGCAACACAGGTGGTTTCCTAGAAGCAGGGCTGTCAATCAATACTGTGTTTACGGGCTAATTAGTGTTTTGCGGAAATGTGCCAAGACTTCGACGCTTGGGGCTCAGTGCAGCGCGACGTGACGTAGGTGTCCGAGTTAATATTGAAATGTTTAAGCAAACATTCGCCCGCCTCGGGTCAATATTTATAAACATTAGCACGTACTCGTAGAAGAAACTTTAAAAGATATTTACTTCCTATTTACGCGGTGCGATTTCGCGTATTACTATATTATGTTGTATTTACAGTATGTAGGTAGATACTCGTCTTCCACATATAGCAATCATTATATATGCTCGTCAGTTTTATCGCTCGAATCCTGGTAAATTCACCTAGTACTACTTGGCTGAAATCTCCTGTAAAGGACAGAGGCAGTGCCTTACAGGGTAATCGGGGAACTTCAATTCCAATTAATCACAGACAATTACTCCAAGTGTCAATCTTCGAAACGGATATTGTAAAGAGGAAAAATTGTATCTTAATGGCTTCCTGCTTCCTAAAAACCTTATTATTCTAATACTAGTAGGTAACTATACAAAAAATATACATAATTGATTTAAAGCAAAGTTCCAACTAGTTAGAGTTAAGGTCCTTGATCAAATCGATCGGACACAAGTATAGGGACATTAAGAGTACTCGAAACGGGCAAGTATGTATGAAGAGACTGATGAATGTGGATGAAGCGAAAGAGATATGTAAGTTACTGGCGCTCTAGTCCCTCTGACTACTCCATGCCATGTAGCCGCCATCATATTGCTGTGACATCAAACTGGTGTAATGTTATCTTTATACAGTATCATGTGAAAATTATGTCTTTACTTACGTAAGAGCCGTGGTGTCCGAGTGGTTCGAGCAGTTGCCTGCGATGCAAAGGTCGCAAGTTTGAAACCCGACTGTACCAATGAGTTTTTCTGAACTTAAGTACAGTGATTAGTCACACCACGAGCTTTACGGTGAAGGAAAACATCGAGAGGAAACCTGCATACGTCTGAGAAGAAATTCAAAGGCGTATGTATAGTCGTGCTTGAGTAACGGCGATGGACTCGCCATCTGTCACGTTGGCACCTAATATACCTCTGGCGGAAAGTGGGTGTGTGGGTATTACCTATACACCTCTGCCTACCCCTTCGGGGACCCTTGTGGGAAGGCGTGAGGATATATTATTATTACTTACGTAATTTTTCATACAATAAATTTATTTGATTTGATACTCCGTGAGGTATTGATGCAAGTAAACCCGGTAAGTGCCTCATGATAGTTGTAACACTCGTGTGAATACATAATGATCAATAAATAATCATCAAGGAAGTCAGTCTGCAGGGATCGTTGGGCCCTTGCCAATGCGGCGGCGCTTCGGGGAACCCAGTTGGATTGGGAGCGTGATTTTTTTCTTCGTTTCTCACTTCCATAAAGTTTTCTACGGAATTCCTAATTGATGTTACTCCGTTTGATGAGTTGTGGTTCATTGACACACTGAATTGAGTGGCAATTGGGCGGATCACAACTCTGTCATATTTTACCTCGTTTCCACTTTCTAATGTTTCAAGAAGTGTGAATTATTATTAACTCGGACATACATTGTATTATTAAATCTAAAATTAATTTAGTTAGGAAATTCGATTGAAGCTCAGACATGTTCAATAATTCACACCAAATTTTACACAAAACCTTTCTCATGAATTATTCTGTGCTTGTGCAGTGTTCATGTTCGTACATCATGCATGTGAAAACCTCATAAAAATCTCTTCAGTAGTGATCGCGAATAGACAGAGAGACGCAGTAGAGGACTTTGTTTTATAATATGTAGTGAAGACCAAAAATATTGGATTATTCTAGAGATATGTATACGTGAATCATGAATTTGATTTTCTGAAACTTCGCCCCATTGTCAAGGACCGATGACAATTCATTAATTTCTTGCTTTTGTTCCATTATCCTACCTAACCAGTATTTTCAGGATAAGCGAATTCATAAAGCAACTATTGTCACGGTAAATACACATCTAGCCCAAAAATTATTCATATAATATTTAGTACGAAAAAGTAGAGTTTTTGATGTACCGTGTAATTTAACGTAGATACACTATAAACACATGTTTTTTTGTTTTTTTTTTATAGACAAATATTTTGGAAGAAGCACTTATCATAACTGTTGGTCCAAGAGCCCGTGAGTGCCAGACCTTCGGATTTTCATAAAAGCTGAAAATTTTTCTATGTGTGTCCCTAATACAGGTAAGAATGATCCCCACCCATGAAGCTGGGGCAGCGGTGGCTTTGGCAGGTAACAGGTAACAAAGGTGTATAAAATTCCATCTCAAATTTATCATAAAATAAAACTGAATTTTTTTATATTTGATTCACAATAATATCAAAACTCGCGTTGCTCATTGCCAGACAGTTAGTATGGTTGCAACCCTCTGCCGGACACCCTTAAACTATTATAATTTATAATTATACTTACGTTATATTATAAAATCTCAATTTTATATATAATTTTTTGGAGGCCTATTAATCTATGTTTACATAATTGCCGGACAGTTTCGAAGGTTCTATCATCTTGCTAGACGCATTCAAAGTGAGCAGTACTGACGTATGCTGGGAATCTCAATGGATTACAGCATTGACATTTCAAAAATCTTATCCTACCCGATTACTTCAGTACCGTTGTCAATGTGTCATTTGGATGGGACCATTTGCAAGACCGATAAATCTGCTTTGATGAAATGTTTAGAGAAAGAGGCCGAGCATGAAGAGCCATCTCAAATTGATATTCTAATAATTGACGGTTTTTTTTTGTTACATACTATGAAAAATGTTCCTCGAAAATTTGGAGGCATTTCTAAAAAAATGTTGCAGATGGTAACTCAATTAAAAGCGTCAAGAATTGATGTCGTTTTCGACCAGTATTTTACCCCATCGATAAAAGGATACGAACGTTCTCTGCGATTTGAATCTGCCCAATTGGAGTATACTATTGCTGGGCCTGAACAAGTCCGTCCTAGTGACTTTGTCAAAGAATTAAAAAATTCTAATTTTAAAGAAGCTCTAGTTGATTTTTTTATTTTACACTGGGCTTCTGACGAAATGGCGCCGTTTATTGGCAATAAAATGATACATATAAATTTCAGAAAATGTCATTCGTTTACTGTCAATGAGGCCAACAAAGTGATGTCAAGTATAAATGAGGAATTGTCTTGCCCAGAGCATGAAGAAGCAGACACCAAAATAGTGTACCACGCGTGTAAAATTAACCATGAAGCAAACATTGTAATTCGAACTGTTGACACCGATGTTGCTGCTATAATGCTAAGTCATATGCATCGTCTTAATGATGGGTCACATGTTTGGATGCTTACAGGAGCTGGAAATAATGTAAGATATGTGGACCTAACTCAAATACACGCCAAATTAGGAGAATCTATTTGCAGAAGCTTACCTGGACTACACGCTTTCACAGGATGTGATTACAATCCTGCATTTTACAGAAAAGCAAAATTGAAACCGTTTAAATTGTTAAAAAAATATGTAGAATTTCAACAAGCATTCATGAAGTTTGGTGACAGCGAAATCATCGAAAATAACAATGAACAAGTATTAATCTTCGATATAATTCAAAGTTTTATATGCTATCTATACAATATGAATGATATCAATGATGTTGATGCTGCTAGGCTACAAATGTTTATTAATTCGTATACAGTATCTGATGTGAACGAAGCTTTTAATAGAAAAAAGTAGCAAAATTTCGATGCTAGCTGTTTACCACCTTGCAAAAGTGAGCTATGGCAGCAATTTTTGCGAGCGAATTACATATGTAGCATATGGAACAACGCTCACTTACAAAAGCCAACAGCATATAAACCGGTAAATAATGGTTGGATACTGGAAAATGACCACTACTATTTTAAATGGTTTGAAGGAGATCAATTACCGAATTATGTCCGTCAGCGAATCTCTAAAAACAGTTCCAGGTATTTGATAATTATGTTAAATTATTATACATTAATTTTGGACTATTTGTAATTAAATTAACTTGGTTTTTTTACTATTGCAGAAAACAATGAGGAAGGCGATATTGAAGACGATCAATCCACAGAATGGAATAATAGTGACGAGGAGTATGGATGTATTGACGACGACGGTGAAAATGATGAAAATGTTTCAAGATTTTATTAAAATAAATGTATTTTTCTGTAACTTATTTATTTAAAAAAAAAATTGCTTTTTGATATAATAAACAATAAAATTTGATTTACTTTAATTCATTGGCTTTACAATTTTGATAGAATTGAAAATATAAACTTCGTAAAAATTAAAAATAATATAAATAAAGTTATTAGAGTTTCGATATGATTGAAGTTGTATTAGAACAATTTTACTGAGTACTGTTTTAAATATTTGTTATTCAAACTGTAAAAAATTATTTAATGAAATTTCTTGACTAAGAAAAAAATAAGCTGCACAATTTGAACTTGATAACAGTGGATGCGCAGTGAAGGGCCGCAATAGACCAAAGGCTCTGTCTCACTCGCACTAGTTACTGTATACGTTCCTTGCTCCCCGAAGTACTGCTCACTTTGAATGCGTCTAGCAAGATGATAGAACCGTCGAAACTGTCCGGCAATTATGTAAACATAGATTAATAGGCCTCCAAAAAATTATATATGAAATTGAGATTTTATAATATAACGTAAGTATAATTATAAATTATAATAGTTTAAGAGTGTCCGGCAGAGGGTTGCAACCATACTAACTGTCTGGCAATGAGCAACGCGAGTTTTGATATTATTGTGAATCAAATATAAAAAAATTCAGTTTTATTTTATGATAAATTTGAGATGGAATTTTATACACCTTTGTTAACTGTTACCTGCCAAAGCCACCGCTGCCCCAGCTTCATGGGTGGGGATCATTCTTACCTGTATTAGGGACACACATAGAAAAATTTTCAGCTTTTATGAAAATCCGAAGGTCTGGCACTCACGGGCTCTTGCTCTATGTTGATTGTATGTTGTTTCCAATTCGCCTTTTGTTTGGGTTTCGATAACCAATATTCATTCATCGGGCGGACCATTAAAAGCGTTAGTGTCTTAAAAGCATTCTTAAACCTAGTGTCAACTTGTCTTCTAACGTCTATAATGAGCCCTTATGTTTTTGAATTGTAAAGTCAAGACAATGGGCCATTGAGACATCGATCAGACTAGTCGTGCGTCATCAAGCCCGCTATAGCAACATGCGTGTGCGCCCTTTGTAACGCAGTCTTGGTTATAAAGGAAACTACCTAGTTAGACACAGCTGTGGTTCTCGCAGTATTCTATACTAATATTATAAAGAGGAAAAGTTGTATGAAAAGTTGTAGTATGTTTGTAAGGAATTGGCTCAAAAAGTACTGGACCGATTTAAAAAGTTCTTTCAACATTTGAACACTACATTATCACTGATTAATATAAGCTATTTTAATTGCAAGAAAAAAAAAAGATGTTTGTGTTTAAAAAAATGTTAATGTCCACCCGTGCGAAGCCGGGACGGGCCGCTAGTCATTTATATGATTGCTGATCCGCTCCGTTTCGTACTAGCATGGATTCTTCCTCTATAAACAGACTATCCATTATTGAGGGAAAATGGGCATACTGAACCTATTTTTTCCCTCACCAGGAAAGGTCAAGAAATTCATAAAAGCAAACTTAAACTACACCTCTTTATAACTATATTTATACATTGAAGATGGATAATTTGGTATTCCCACTGATCTGATTCACTTCTTTGAGGTTGCTTACATATACTTTGGTTATAAATATACTTTTTTGATTACTGAATTTGAATAAAAATCTTCGTAATTTTTTTTTGGTTGTGTTAGATTGCAGCTTAAACATTTATATTGAAGGGGATGTCTGAAACTACCAAGAAATACAAATATTCATAATGAAGCTTCAGGGCGGTCTATATCTCAGTATTATAACAGGAGTAAAGCCGCGTACACAGCTAGTGTAAAATAAAACAACAGCTGATTATTCCGGTGTTGCGTATGCGTCTTGTTGTGCGCCAGGTTGCTACCAGCTACCGATACGGTATCCGACTGTTTATGCTCCAATGGTTGAAAAGGTGCACGAAAGTAATGACGGATACAGATGGCGTCACAGTCGATTACATTAAAAGGGAGAGTCGGGTTTTTGGGCCTTAAATTTGCACTCGTATTCGAAACCGACGAGCATGTATGAAGAGACTGATGAATGTAGACGAAAGAGGTATGTAAGTCTAGAGAGAACTGGCGCTCTATAATCTCTGCCTACCCCGTTAGGGACTCGGCTTCATGATGATGAAATTTGCAGAAAACGCAATAATATACATTGGCACTCTAAATCGAAAATCAATGCTAGAATACTTCATACCGCCAGAGATATATTTAAGTGCCATCGTGACAAATGCCAAAACCTCGCATGTTTTCACTTTACACAATAAAGCTCTTGGTATGGTTAGTACTTGAACCGTAGTATCGTCGTGATCTTATGCTGAGAGCAGCTGATAATAAATAGGTTTTAACTGTCCGGTTAGCTCTGTTGTAAGTGATTTTCGATATCGGAACTATAATCACTTTATACAAACTTTTAACTTTCTTTGCTTAATTCTGTATGGAATTTTACAAGTTCTGATTTCATGTAAACGATTCCTATTTGTACAATATTTATTTTACAAACATATTTTGTACAGTTTCCAACACACATCGTGTGTTTTCTTTATTTCGCTAGAATTCCTCGGAAGTCTTTCACGATTGCTATTTCAAATGTTGCTCTAGTCATGCTGAGGTTAATTTAAATGTTGCTTTCAAAATAAGCGTTACGCTGAGGAAACCTTGGATTTTAGAACCATGTTTATGTGGTTTAAAGAGGTATGTAACTAGAGAGCGCTCTATACTCTCTGCCTACCCGTTAGGGACTAGGCGTGATGATATGTATGTATGTTTATGTAGTGTTCAACACATATCGTCATGGCTGAAGTCGAAGTCTAGATCTAGTAGGTACTGATGTTATTGGCCTGAGTTCATCTGGGCTGAACAGCAGACTCGCATAACGATTAATCTTGACATTACCTTGGATTAGCCCAAGCTTAGGCTTAGTTAAGCTGTGTGTAATTGTTCAGTTGTTATTTTTGGCATGTTTAACATTTGAACGGCTAGTGGTTAGAATTGTTGGCTTGCAAAGCTTGAGGTGGCGGGTTCATTTCTGCGGACAGATATTTGTGTGACATACACGATTATTTTGTGCCTTAGAATACACATACATACAACCTTCCAGATTAAATCAAATGTATGAAAACTATATATATGTCGGAGGAAGCCATTGAAAGAGTTGCTTGTTGATTATAATGATTATAGTAGCCATTGTCAACTGAATTACTGTTTAACACAAAGTGGCAATGTTTAATGTTAATTGAAATTGTAAAAGCTTCTTATAACTTTTAATTTGATCTTACTTTATAAGTTACGTTTTTCCTAGACTAAATAACATTATTATCGTAATTTAAGTAATGACCAATCAGAGCAGAGCACGTGGCTTGAGTGAGGTCGAGGCGCTGTCTTTATAAGGCAGTTTGACAGTTGTTAGGGGGTCAGTCGTGGAGTGGAGACGGATCGAGTTGGATCCTTGAAGTTGGTTCGCTAGTGGTGTTAAAGAGTGGCGCTTTGAACTCACTGCTCGGTCTTAATAGTTATAATTTCTCTTTCTGGCTATTAGTTATCGGCTTGAATGTGTAACTGTGATTTTGTGTGATCTAACGTGCTGAGACGAAATTAAATATTGTGAAAACTATAATCATCGTGTTTTGTGCTCGCACTTTACCCTCATGACGCCCACCAAGTCCTCAACCACTATAGATGATGTCGTTGAGAAGTGTTTCTCCGACATCAGAAGTGGGATCGGTGCCGGCACAAAATGAAAATCTACGGACACCAGCAGAAGACGGATGGCGCGCATTGTTTGAGGCGCAGCAAACCAGCATGCGGCTGCTTCTGGAGGCGCTATCCAACCCACCGAGAACGGAGGACAAGACCATCACGCTGCCTAAATTTGAACTGGAAGTAGCAGACAGCAACGCACGTGCTTGGCTAGCAACGGCGGACATCTGCTTACCGGACCGCAATATACAGGGAAGTCAACTAGTTCTTATACTTAGCAAAGCCATGAGAGGCTCAGCCGCAACATGGTGTTCCCAAATAGCTTTTCCTAATATGAAATGGATTGAATTTAAGGAATTTTTTTCTTTCCCGCTTTGATACGCTTGAAACGTGTGCAGCGACGATACTAAACACGCTAAATAGTAAACCGTAAGAAGGTGAAAGCCTCTGCATATTCAAGTCGTCTGTTTACTGGTATCGCTAATACTTGCACATATGGGGCAAATCGAGCCGCGATTACAACGTCACATATTTTCTGAAGAAATGACTACCCGCATTAAAATGCAGCGAGAGTTGATGGCCTTTTCTTACCGCAAAAGCTACCAAGAGGCGACGAAAACTGTTAACTTTGTTACCTTTTTCGACAATCGGCTGCCGTAATAATAACCCCGTGTCAAGCGATGAATCTTCAAACTTCAAGCGATCCAGACGTACAGACCCTTTTTAAGATGCTTGGTGTGTGAGAAATCGAAACATCGTAGTACAGACTGCCGCTTTGAGGATTGTAAAAAGGTCATGTGATCGTTCCTATTCTGCTAGCTCAATTTCTGTGTTCTAACCACGACCAAATGCGTCCGTGTTCAAATGTTTCAGGCATGGTGATGTTGGCCATTATGCTAACACGTACACCTGTACTCCTACCTTCACTGCTGGGAAGCATAGTTCCAGCAACGGCAGTGCAAGCGGTTCCGCTGGCGAAGGCAACCTGAGCAGCGAGTAACTGCACTAGCAACCAGCGTCGAGTTGACCTGAGTAGCATTAGCAACCAAACTGGATAACTTAACATTTCCGGTGGGCCTGTTCCTTTTCATTTACTAGCGCCGAATGTTCTCTCATGAAACTTCAGATAGATCATGGCAGGATGGTTTATACGATATTCAATTAGCGTTAAACTGTATTCTTAGCCGTGGCATAAAATCGATGCCTTTAGTGCTTTTGATATGTAAGGTAGCAAGACCTCTTAATCTTTTGTGTTCAGGTAATGATGATGAAGTTGTTGTATCAAATCTGAGAGAACAAGCGGTACTGAATATAGAAAAAAAAGTGTCAATTATGAGAAGTCCTATTTTGATAAAAATAAGGCAAAATTATTTCAAATTGTTGTTGGTGATTTAGTCACAATTAAAAGTGGAGAACAAGGTTCTTCTTTACAAGTATGCCCATGATCATTTAGAGAGATTCCATAAGAATTAGACGTTTTAAGTGAAGTAGAAAAAGTATTTTAAACCATTGCGATGACGGGGAATGCCTTGCCCGCGTCAGGCATCGTCTAAAAGAGGAAGCTCACGCGTGGCTTAACCAATGGACGAGCAATATTTGAACACAGTAAAATTTCAAACTAGAGTTGAAGTCTCTATGCCTACATTCTGTCGATGTCGCGAACATTTTATGAGGTTATGCGAACAGAGTATGATAAATACTCCACACGCTGAATACGCTCGTAAATCGCTTTTAAAATTACGCATAGAAGGATCTAGTGACTAGTTGCTGACCGCTATTAATTCGTGATCCACAGATTCGTGCTATGGCCACTAATGCTAAACTACCCTCAGACTTTATAGTAGAACTTTTATCTAGCTTTGTTAAGCCTTCAAACAATAGCAGTTATACTAGGAAGGAATATTCGAATGCTTTAAATCTTTGAGCCGTGGTAGCAGTGGTTTGAGCAGTTGCCTGCGACGCAAAGGTCGCAAGTTCGAATCCCGACTCTGTTTTCTGAACTTAAGTACAGTGATTAGTCACACTAGCTTTACGGTGAAGGAAAACATTGAGAGGAAACCTGCATACGTCTGATGAAAAAATTCAAAGGCGTATGTATAGTCGTGCTGTAGTAACAGCGATGGACTCGCCATCTGTCATGTTGGCACCTAATATACCTCTAGTGGAAAGTGGGTGAGTGGGTATTACCTACACACATCTGCCTACCCCTTCGGGAACCCTCGTGGGAAGACTTGAGGATATTATTATTATTTATAAATCCATTAAACCAGTATTTTGATCATAGCCCGTTAAAGAGTCTACACAATTCTAAAGATTTAAAGCAAATGAAAGTTAAATGCTATCAGCGCAATCAATATGGCCATAAGTTGTCTAATTGTTATAAACGGCCTACTAGTATAACCCCGACTAGTCCTAGCAGTAGCGTTACCGTCGATATCTCTCGTAGATTAGTTAGTGTTCGTTTTACAAAGAAGTAGGTCATTCCGAGAAAAATCAATTTGCTAAACAACTTACTAAGTCACGGAATAACAGTATGATCATTTTTGTCGTGAACCTGCGGGTGAATGTAAAAATGACGATGTGATAACTACCGTCATTTCTGGGATAACGTTAGATGTATACGTATGGAACTTGGTTATAATGCGGACTAGGTGGTACGGAGGTTAAATCACAATCATTTGTTGCATTACCTGTTGAGTTCTGCTACATAACTTTAGACAGCAGTCATCTAGACGTACCCGTAATTATCGGTACCGACGTATTTAAGAGTGAGTAAGTTCCTTACGTTAGGACCAGTGGTTACCAACGTATAGTGCGTAGTGAACGGGTATAATAGGGAACGGTTACTAGCTATCCTTGATAAGTATTCCGAATACTTTTTAAGTGGTACCGCGACCACAACAGTGAAAAATAGTGAGGTGCATATTAAGTTAACAACGAATGTTCCCGTGTATTATAATATACCCTATAAGTTGTCGCGTTGTTGGTCAGGTTAGACCGAGCACTTATAAATAGACGCGTTAGTTAGTACGCATAGTAGACGAGGTCCCTATAAAGTTACTACTCCTAATGATAGATATGAGCTCCCAACTATAAGCAGGTGCTTATAGAAAGACTAGTCAGGCAGCTGACTGGATACATAGTATTATGGAAAGGCGAATGGACGCCTGAAACCTGCGCTGGATTCTTTGAATGTGAGTATGAGTATGCGGTTTGGGTATGAATGGTGCGCATCCCGAGGGCTCTGCGCGTATTAATTTGTAGCCCCCTGATAGCCTAATTGTGTTACCGCTTATTGCTGCGTTGTTGTTTAGGCACCCTGAGGGCTCTGCCTGTGGTACATCCTGACGGCTCTGTACTTGACGAAATCTGGTACCCTAAGGGCTCTGCCAGTCATACATCCCGAGGGCTCTGTATGGTAACTATTAACCTGAGGGCTCTGCTAAGTGTTTAGTGTCTATTTTAATGTTTTACATCCTAGGTCCCGTTCCACATAAAAGTAAACCGTTCTTTTTAGATTGTTGCTGTCATGTCACATAAGATGAAAGATTTTCGTATAATACCTTCTGTTCGAATGACTGATCATAAATGTACTATTGTGTGATAAAGCGTAGTAATTTAATTTAAGGTATTTTAGTACCAAGTAGATGGTTACAGTTTGTCATAGTTTTGTTAAGGGCGAGGTGGCCATTGAAAGTGAAACTAGTTAAGGGCGAGGTGGCCATTGAAAGTGAAACTAGTTAAGGGCGAGGTGGCCATTGAAAGTGAAACTAGTTAAGGGCGAGGTGGCCATTGAAAGTGAAACTAGTTAAGGGCGAGGTGGCCATTGAAAGTGAAACTAGTTAAGGGCGAGGTGGCCATTGAAAGTGAAACTAGTTAAGGGCGAGGTGGCCATTAAAAGTGAAACTAGTTAAGGGCGAGGTGGCCATTAAAAGTGAAACTAGTTAAGGGCGAGGTGGCCATTAAAAGTAAAACTAGTTAAGGGCGAGGTGGCCATTGAAAATAAAACTAGTTAAGGGCGAGGTGGCCATTGAAAATAAAACTAGTTAAGGGCGAGGTGGCCATTGAAAATAAAACTAGTTAAGGGCGAGGTGGCCATTGAAAATAAAACTAGTTAAGGGCGAGGTGGCCATTGAAAATAAAACTAGTTAAGGGCGAGGTGGCCGTTGAAAGAAATGTGTAGCACTGAGGTTATTGAGGTTCTGATATTTTCTTAGTCAGGAGTGGCCGAACTATACCAAAATATCTTATTTCAGATAATGATGATGCGCGGCCTTCAACATCACACGAGGGCGTGTGATATGTCAGGACGGCCGTGTCGGAGGAAGCCATTGAAAGAGTTGCTTGTTGATTATAATGATTATAGTAGCCATTGTCAACTGAATTACTGTTTAACACAAAGTGGCAATGTTTAATGTTAATTGAAATTGTAAAAGCTTCTTATAACTTTTAATTTGATCTTACTTTATAAGTTACGTTTTTCCTAGACTAAATAACATTATTATCGTAATTTAAGTAATGACCAATCAGAGCAGAGCACGTGGCTTGAGTGAGGTCGAGGCGCCGTCTTTATAAGGCAGTTTGACAGTTGTTAGGGGGTCAGTCGTGGAGTGGAGACGGATCGAGTTGGATCCTTGAAGTTGGTTCGCTAGTGGTGTTAAAGAGTGGCGCTTTGAACTCACTGCTCGGTCTTAATAGTTATAATTACTCTTTCTGGCTATTAGTTATCGGCTTGAATGTGTAACTGTGATTTTGTGTGATCTAACGTGCTGAGACGAAATTAAATATTGTGAAAACTATAATCATCGTGTTTTGTGCTCGCACTTTACCCTCATGACGCCCACCAAGTCCTCAACCACTATAGATGATGTCGTTGAGAAGTGTTTCTCCGACATATATAACATACACAATCTTTTTTGAGTCGCCTTCCGTTCTTCACGTCACTTATTCATCCAACCTAAGAGAATTTGAACCTGCAATACTAACTTTGCAGGTGACTACTTAATCCTCTCGGCCGCCGCGGCTGCCTCAATCGAACTCATAAAATGTGTTTCAATTGCAGGTGATAGACTTCGGCAGTTCATGCTACGAGCACCAGCGCGTATACACGTACATCCAGTCAAGGTTTTACCGCGCGCCCGAGGTGATGATGGGTGCGCGGTACGGCATGCCGATCGACATGTGGTCCCTGGGGTGCATCCTCGCGGAACTACTCACTGGTATGGGCTTATCTCCTATCTCTATCATCTCAATGAGACTACGAAGTGACTTATCTTTCAAAACTTCGATGTGGTTTTCGTGTGTGTACCTTACTATTAATTATTCATCTACTCTCTCTCTCTCTCTCATTATTCATCTATTCATCTACTCATACTATTCAGCCACTTAATGCACATTATGTGAGAATACTTTTGCGAGCCTGCACGGCTTCCCAAAGGGGTTGGCAGAGGCTACACACCTATTCATCCACTTTCCGCCAGAGATATATTGTAGGTGCCAACATGACAGATGGCGAGTCCATCACCGTTACTCAAACACGATCAACCTACGCCTTTGAATTACTTTTAAATGTTTGTAGATTTCCTCTCGATGTTTTCCTTCACCGAGAAGCTCGTGGTGTGACTTGTCACTGTAACTACTTAAGTTCAGATTAGCTAATTGGTACAGTCGGTATTCGAGTTTACAACCTTTGTGGTGCATGCTCAACATTGTAGCCGCACAATGTACGGCTAAAACATTTATACAATTTATATAAAACGTTAATTTAGGATTGAACTAGATAGAGATAGATAAAGTATAAACAGCTAGAGTAAATGACAAGTAGGTATAACTAAACGTTAGAAATGAACGATTTCCGTGTCCGGTTTCTAGGGTTCCCACTACTCCCCGGCGAGGACGAAGCGGACCAGATGGCGTGCATCATCGAGCTGCTGGGGATGCCTCCCCAGAAGCTCACGGAGCAGGGCAAGCGCGCCAAGAACTTCATTAGCAGCAAGGGCCTGCCGCGGTACTGCACCGCCACCACGCTCGCAGACGGGACCACGGTGCTCAGTGGAGGTAAACATAATATGATATATATATAATAATAATAATATAATATATCCTCACGCCTTCCCACAAGGGTCCCCGAAGGGGTAGGCAGAGGTGTATAGGTAATACGCCATAATATATAGTTAATGCCAACGTGACAGATGGCGAGTCCATCGCCGTTACTCGAGCACGACTATTCATACGCCTTTGAATTTCTTCTCAGACGTATGCAGGTTTCCTCTCGATGCTTTCCTTCACCGTAAAGCTCGTGGTGTGACTAATCACTGTACTTAAGTTCAGAAAAACTCATTGGTACAGTTGGGATTCGAACTTGCGACCTTTGCGTCGCAGGCAACTGCTCGAACCACTCGACCACTACGGCTCTCTGTAAGGTATTTTTGTAATATCTGTATATATTTTAGGATAAGGTTTATATTATATGGGCCCTTTAAATTGTAACATCTTTGAATAAATAAATAAATACCTTGGGACAATTCCTGTTTGGAATAGTCCTAGTCATTAAGCAGAACTTGTGTTATGGTAATTAGACAACTATATATAGATACTTATATATAGAGATATTTACATAAATACATAGGACATCCAAGATTAAGGTACAAATACTCGTGTTCATCACACAAATCTGCCCTCAGCGGGAATCGATGCCGCGACCTCAAGTTTCGCAGTTAGGAGCTCTAACTACTAAACGTAAAGACGGACGTCAAATATAAGGGATAGAGGTTTTTGTAAAGGTGTCATATAGGTCATAAAGGTGACAGTAATAGATACCAGTAATCTTATCTTACTAATATCTTAGTAAGATATACTTTACTTCTTACTAATATTATAAATGTGAAAGTTTGTAAGTTTGGATGTTTACGGTTCTTTCATGGCTGAACCGATTTGGCTGAAAATTGATGGTGTTAGCTTATACCTAGGAATATGACATGGGGCACTTTTTTTTCCAAAATTGTAACTTATATTATAATGTATGATACTCTTTCACGGCATAGCGGCTGAACCGATTCTAGCAGGAAAATCTCCAAGCTACTTTTTCGAACTCCACGTGGGCGAAGCCGCGGCCATAAGCTAGTATATCCTTACTAATATTATAAATGTGAATGTAAGTTTGTTTGTTACGCTTTCACGTCAAAACTACTTAACCAATCATCATGAAACTTTGTACACATATTCTTGGAGGTATTAGAAGTAACATAGGATACTTTTAATTGATTTTTTTTTTTACCAAAGATAAAAATGTCACGCCGACGAAGTCGCGGGTACAGCTAGTAATGAATAAATGAGCAGAAATAACAGTAGCATCACTCATTAAGACTAGCGTTAATACGCATGTGCGTGTGAGCGTCACAACTATAGAATGCAACCTATGACTCATGAAGTATGTTAACATATACTACCTATATGCTAGGTATGTATGTATAAATATATATATAGTACATACGTACAGCGTAGTTACTTTACTCTTTTCTTTGTCGTTTATATATTATATTGTTAAAAATGTATACGAACTTAGATCAAATTTGCGGATATTTTGGACTAAGACGATTACATAGCTTCGTAGAAATGCAGCCAAGGTAAGCGTAATGCTTGCGTGAATTGAAGACGGCATATATATTCCAAACTTTCAGGTTTTTCTGTTCTAACCAACTGATATATTATAATTAGCTATAATTTTTAGGGTTTCTTCAGGCGCATGATCAAATAAAAAACTAACCAAATGAGGTCTGGAAGACGAGAGAGCACTGGTGTTCTACTCTGTCTGCCGAATCCATAAGGGACGGCGTGATGATGAGTATTTATGGAAAAAAATCTTTCATATTGCATGTAAAAAACCATCCATGACCAAATTCTTCGGTTACCCTTAGTCTTACGCTTACTTTGAACAACTCAAAGTATCACTACGACTGAAAAGATTTGTCAACTCCTGAGGCAGTTGCCGTTTCTCAGGCACACATCCATTTTGCTATTCTTCAGTGTAATATTATCGCAGAGAGAGTAGAAGGTCAGTTATCGCTAGACTTACGCACCTCTTTCGCTACGAACACAGTCTTAATGAAACACACTTAAACAAAAGAACTGCCTTGAACCTCCTTGGTGAACAATAAAATATGTCGTGTTTCGCAATACTGTACTTTATTGCTAGATTATATAACATTAATGTTTGTTTTAACTGCCGTAGTAGTGACTGGGGTACGACTGGTCAGTGACACACGCCTCGATGACGTGTTGAGTCATAGATTATAAAGGCACGACGCCACGCACAGCTGCTGAGGCACGCAGATAAGAAATGTTCGTCGTCTTAGCGTTTGGTATTTTGCCAACCTTTTGGGTAATCCACGCGAAATGACTAGGTTCGCTTGAAGTTTTCTGCGAATTAAAGTCTTTCATCTTACAGTAAATTGAGTGTGTGATTGGCTATTATAGGTTTTATTATATATTCTAGATTTTAAATTATGTCATAGGGCCGAGTTGGTCGAATATCAGGAATTGCTTGTTCTGATCTCGTCTGTACCAGCGAGTTTATCGTAAGCTAAGAACAGTGATTGGCCGCACCTCGCACACCAACAAATGGCGAGTTGGTCACAGTTTCTCAAGCATCACTATACATTACTTCTGAAACGGATGATGTTCCCTATGCGTGAAGGGATATATAAAAATATGTTCTGACTGAGTAAGAGTAAGAGTTCTGACTGAGTAAGAGTAAGTTGACAGTCATTTGGCTCGTACTGTCTAAATCATAGCGCTCGCTATAGTGATGGTGTATGTATGTTATGGGGTACTTCTCCGTCCCAAAATGACTTTATGTTAAGAATCTATAAGAATGACAGATGACTAACAAGAATAAAAAGAAAGGTAATACCTAAACACATAGGTATAGAAGCGTGCAGATTGCGTTCTTGTAACTGTGATATGATTTCCAGAAGAAAGAGAGAAAGAAATCGTATTTGTCCCACGAGACGTCAGACGCTACATAGAGGATAAAATTTATAAAAAAAAGGCCAGATTAAAAAAAGTTCTGAACTTGATGTAGGTACAGAAATTATTGTGCTGGCAGAGATGGAAGCGACTCTCCTGAGTACACCTCACGAGTAATACCGAAATTATTGCAAGCGCCGTACTTATTTTTTAATTCATCTTTATTTTAGTGACAAAAGAGGTTGAAGTGTTTAAATTAAAGTATGATTATAGTCTTTAAAATATTATAGTCTTTAAAACCATTAAAAGTAGCTGATTAATTCATATTTTTATAATGTAATGTGTGTTTGTGCTGCAGGTATGTCTAGGCGAGGCAAGAATCGAGGTCCTCCCGGGTCGAAGAGTTTTGTCACCGCCCTCAAGGGCTGCCAGGATAAATTCTTCATTGATTTCATTAGGCGGTGAGTGTATTATCTACTTAATTTTTTCTTTCCTATTAGATATTACTTATTGAACAATTCAAAGTATGCGGAAGGACAATGACATTCGTTGCAATAGAATACAAATTGCATTACGATCGGTGGAACGATATAGACGTTGGTGTTATGGCGCCATAACTCGCTCGGAGTATTTTCTTCGTTATTTGGGATGCCATATTATTAAAGGGCCACTAGGACCAATAATGTATGCATGGATAGTACCACCCAAGACGCGCTACTATTCTTCCTTATGTAAGTGTGCAACCTTCCACAAATGTTTGAGTATTATCGCACACGCACACTACAATTAATATACTCTGATCATACTCCCCGCATCCCGCGACCCCCTCGACTAGAAATTGGTGGGGCGAGTCTTCATGGATGGCACTATCTATAACATTGAACACCACAAGACTTAGTATGCAAATAAAGTAATGAGCTGTCTCGTGTCGCGTTCCAGATGCTTGGAGTGGGACCCTGAGAAGCGGCTGACGCCGGCGTCGGCGCTGCGGCACGCGTGGCTGCGGCGGCGCCTGCCGCGGCCCCCCCACGACGACGAGCCCGCCGCCAGCCACGTTAGTATCGCCACGCTGGGCGCCGGCGCCAGCCTCGCCACCATCGCGCACCACGCCAAGCGGCTCGCCCCCCCCAACCGCACCACGCCACTCACTAATCAATAGGTTTGTTTTGGTTGCTTCTTTACTTTGGTTTTCTTTTGGTTGTGGTATTTAATCTTTACCGGTTGCATGAGACAGATGAAGGAATGGATCAGCATTGCTATCCAGCGTGGCAATGCTGCTAGTCTTCTTGGCACGTTGCCGTATGATACCGATCTGGTTTTAATGTTTCGTCTTGTTAAATATTGTGAATTGTTGAAAAGACCGCTGTAATATACATAATATATATATATATATATATATATATATATATATATATATAAAAATATATATATATATATATATATATATATATATATATATATATATATATATATATATGTAATCATAAGAAAATATAAAGTAAACCTGTTGGTATTTTCTGTAAAGTTTGTATAGATAGATTATTATATCTGGCAAGGCAATGTCACTATGTATCCTAACTCATATTGTCTTAATAAATTAATCAGAATATATTATTTTTATAATACCACAACCAGTTTACATTATTATTTGCTGATTATTTTTTAATTTTTCATACGTTTTAATCAGTTTAATGTACGTGTGTGCGTTGACGTTATTGACGGATGATATAAAAGTTCCGTTAAAAAATTCTAGATGGCGTTACTAGTCACACCTTTTGTTCATTCATATGATTTATTTATAAGTAAGATATATACACAAATAAATTATGAATTACTTATAAAGTCAATAAAAAATTATGGAATATTATATAATATTACGCGTTATGCTATCTCGCGCATTGTACTAGGTCCACTCGTTTTTTATTAGAGTTGCCGTGAAATTCGTGAACAGTGGTTGTATGAGATGTTGTGCAAATTTTATTGTACACCGTTTGCACGCATTGGGACAGCTGGCGGCTCATATTGAGTATATACTTTTTCCTGTTCATCTGTAGTGCATCTAGAAAGAGATTTTATCGATTCATTTCATATGTTGCGTTTCAATGTTTATTGGTGCAAATACTACCTCCACTGTCCTTTTTATAAGTTGACGTAAAAATCGTGGACGGAGGTCGAATGAGATGTTGAGTAAATTTTACATCTAATATAAGGCTCTTCGATAGTTTTGTCCAATCTAATGCCGAGAATTTAATATCCCGCTGTGAGCATGATAGGTACACTGGCTTCCGTAAGAGTTCGTTATGTCGTGGGCAGTGGTTGTACGAGAAGTTCAATACATAATAAACTTGTAGCGCACTTTGGGAGAGTTTTGTCGGCTAATATAGGTACTGCGAGTTTAATATCTCTTTTATTTTTATACAACATGAGTGGCAAACAAGCATACGGCCCACCTGATGGAAAACGGTTACCGTAGCCTATTTACGCTTACAATACCGAAGTATCACTGCTGCCACTCTATGTTCGGAGAGCTATTCTGTGTTGATAGCATCATAGGAGTAATCCCTCTACTGCCAACACAATATAACAATTCTCCCCCTCCCCAAAAGAGCTCATTTCTGGGTTTCGTATGAATAGTAGTGTATAAGTATAGATAGTGTATAAGCGCAGTGTTTGTATGAGTGCGGGTCGTGTTGCGCAGACGAGCGGCGCGGGCGGCGCGGGCAGCGGCGGCGGGCGCGGCGGCTCGCTGCGGACGCCACTCGCGCGCACGCCCGTCACCTTCACCGCCTCGCAAGTCGCAAGTAAGACCACTTGCCGTACCCGCTATTCTAATACTCGCTGCCATTGATTGCTATCTGTAACACCCCTTGCCACACACCTGCCTCTTCTAGGGAGGCATAACGATATAATATATGTGGATGAAGTCTGTACGTCTAAAGAGAGTTGTTCCTTTACTCTCTCTCTCTCTGCCTAACATGTGAGGAACGCAGCTTTATGATATACATATTACTGTGATGATATCACCAATGATGGTATTAATTTCAGAAGCGAAGTTGCAAGCGGCGCTGTCGGAGGAGAGCGGGTCGGGGGCGGGCGGCCGCTACTGGCCCGCCGCCAAGCTGCCGCACCTGCCCGCGCCCTCCTAGCGCCCGCCCTCCGCCCGCCGCCTCGCCAAGGTACGCGCACGCGCACACATACGAATATACACAAACAATAATTATATATATATATATCCTCACACTTTCCCAAAGGTCCCCGAAGGAGTAGACAGAGGTGTATATGTACTACCCACACACCCACTTTCCGCCAGAGATATATGCCAACGTGACAGATGGCGAATCCATTGCCGTAACTCGAGCACGACTAATCTTGGGAAATATTTATTCGATTATAAAAAAATAATGCATTACATTTTATTGAGCATAGCATGCGTAGCAGCAAAATTTATCACAGCTGTATAAATAAATGACGTGTGTTTACGCAGGTGTCATCCCTGGAGGCGCCGCGGCGCTGCGCGGGCGCAACAGGATCGCGGCCGGAGCTGGAGCGCCGCTCGCTGGACCTGGAGCGCCGCTCGCTGGACCTGGAACGCGAGCTGCGCCTGCGGCCCGAGCGGCCCGAGCGCGCCTCCGTGGCCTCGCTGGACGCGCCGCGCCTCTGATACCCACTCGCCGCCCGAGCGCTGCACTACTAGCGACATCTCTCGCCCGCCACCAGTACTAACTCACACTAAACACACCTCCACACCGTGTGGCTGCGTTTTGTGCTGACTGTATTTCGCATAGCGGATAGAGGAGGTACTCGGAACTAAAATCCGTTGACGTTTATTTGTATGTACTCGTCAAATTAATTCCAAGTACCTCTGCGTGGTCAACCGTTGTACGCGCCACGTGAATATGTTCGTAGATAGTGTGGGGTAGTACTGTCGATAGCGAGTGATATTAGCGATGTAAGTCGTGTCCGCGTGGTGACGTCGAGTGGACAGTGCCCCTGCCTTAGCCTACACCGCTGTAGCTGTCAATAAACGGCTGTCAGATTGACAGTGACGATTATTGACATTTGCACAAGAGTTTGATCCTCTTCAATCGGCACAACCCATTTAGTACTGAGCATATAAGCCTTGTGCCCCTTGGACGGGGTCGAGCGGTGACCGTGTTCCGCCGCCGTGGGCGCACCTAGTGCATAGAGGCAAACATGATCTCAATAAATAAAATAAAAGACTATCTTTAATTATACGGACATCTAGTGGAATTGTGCGAGTAACCTAACGTGTTTCACTGTTTTCTATGTATCATACGTGTTCCGTGAGGATGTTCGGGTGTGTTGATGTTAGTGCCTACTAAGTCTGGTTTAGTGTTAGGGACCTCGACCACTGTAAAGAGAAGTTAGCTCTTTGATCATTTTACCGAAAACGACTTGTGAGCCCTGAGAGTGGATTTATTCAGCTTTGCAGTGAACTCGTTCGGAATTCATAGAATCTAGCAAGATTTTAGCGAATTGTCCGATATCCAATGTTGTACTAACAAACGAGCACGCAATTTGATATACAATAAAGCTAACGGATTCCCTCTCAATGCCCTAGCTTAAGCGAATATATGTGTGACTAAAATAACGTAACAATTTTCTACAGAATCAATTTTTTTTAATTTAAATTTAATGACATTGATTTTAAGTTTAATTCTCGTGTAATTAGTTAATATCTCTCAAGTGATATAGTGACGCTGTATTTGTAACGAAATGGTGACCTTATAATCGGAATTCTTTAAGGATATAAGGGTAGTTAGTTACAAGGCCTTTTAAGCTAGGTTAAGAAGCTAAAGCTATGCGATTTTTTTTGGTGGATATAGCATAGTGACGCAGTGATTATGATTTTAAGTACATAACATTTATTATGAAATATGTTGATTTGAACATTTTGTATGTGTAAGCTATATAACATACGCTCTGGAACGTTGTTGGCCATACATATATAATACAGGCTACTACTAGAGTACTAAGTACATTTATTCGGTTGGCATTTTTTTTTTGTTATATGTAAAATTTTTTTTGTATGTTCGATAAACATATCAATGTATCAATACGTTCTCATGATCCGTTCTAATTGTATACATTGTAAACCGTATAATTATACCGTATATAAAAACGTCGTGCAATTATGCAATTCCTATACAAGGCTTTTCAATATTGTTATAGCGAAGTGCAATAAGTAGCAAAAAAAAAACGTTTTTTTTTTGTCTTTGTCTTCCTGAATATTTTACAAAGGCCTATGAAGTATATTCGATTAGCATTTTATTATTTTTCTATTAGTTAATAGATGTTTTCCCTATACAAAAATGTATTATTACGTGTTTTTTATCATTGAAATACGTGAAATGTGTCTGTCGATGTTTCTCGGCGGCTTGTTGATCACTTCTAGATTAAAATGCGTGATTACCGGAATTTCCATCCAATGGCCAACTCATTTAAATTCTAAGGCTCCCATTGGTTCTAAATTTCTAATCATTAAGTTTAAGTCAATACCTGATCGTACAAATGGTTGTATGTGATACCTTGGCTCTTTTGGTCGTCTATTGTACATAACATTTTGCACAAATTTCTCGCTCGATATTATTATGTAATATTTGACAATAATATCCACATTAAGATTATCGTTGCATTCAACGGATCTTTCGGTAACTATGTATTTTTTTAATATTGGTGCTTTCTTTGCTTTGTGTGCTACGAAGGTCGGATATGGATTACATTTATTAAAGTATGCGCACATTAAAACGTAAGCAGAAATTGTCTTTTTCGCGAAAAGTATCAATGCACAAGATTTTTAGGGAATAGGTGTTGCTACATCTGCTTACCTGGCAGATCTTATTACTACTATTACTAGATTTAGGCGGCATCTGTGCGTTTTAGTGTGCGTTTACCCTTCGACCCCAGTCTTAACGTATGTCTGTGTCCAAAAATGTTATACGAAGTGATCAACGCGTAACCTAATGTATATTTTATCATTCGACGATATCTCATTATACTCAAAGTAGCATTTTTTTTTGTTTAATCGCTATTATTGTATGACGTCGACTGCCTTCGTTTTTATTATGCTCAATAATAGTTAAATATCTAGTTGTCTGGACGTCTCGATTAGGTACTGACAATTTATGACTATGACATTAGTTTATTTTTTAGTTTGCCTGTACATGCATCCGTCTGACACGAAGTTGCTGTCTAAAATCTCTATTTGATGTACGACTTCTCATATAGCCCATACGTAAATTGGACGGTGCGTGTACAGTCAAACCAATCCGACTAGCGGATTTAAGGTATTTAGTCAATTATTATAAAAAGCTTTTGTTTTACACTAAAAGTGAGGGCAGGGCGAGTCATTTCAGCTCGGCCCCGAATCCAAATTGTGATAGCGTATATATTACGTGGTCCTCGCCGACCAAACTCCTCGGCTTCGCCTATCGACCATTGAAGTTTGGACTCTAAGGTGTATTATTTACAGTACATTTTTATTTGCAAGTTGAAAGTGATACAGCTTCTCTTATGTAGGTATAGTCGAATGTAAATTGTAGCATAGTGGTTAGAGTTCAAATTGCAATGTACTGTGTTTTAGGCTCGCTGGACATTTGGTCGGCGGGGTCCTGCAGTAGGTTCTCATTTCGTCGTTGTCATGGCAACGATCAGTATTAAATCATATTTCATCCCCATGCGTCTCGGAAACTGCCAAGTACATTATTAGCTATCGTTCGCTATACACTTGCGTATAGTGCAAAACTCTAGTTATTATAGTTAATTATAGCTTTTGTTCGCTCGCTGCATTTCTGTTTATAATTAGTTATTTTTCGTGGAATAATTGTGTTCTCATTTTGTATGTTAAGCTGGTGTTCCACCTCTTGAGACTCGTAGCGACCATGTGGATACTATACAATTTAAATGAATTATATAAATAAATAATATCTCTGTGTTTTCTTCTATGCCACGATCAATTTATATTGCTATTAAAGGCACCTTAAATATAGCTCCGGCGAAAAGTTGGTGTGTGGACACTACTTACACATCTCTGGCTTACCCTTTACCCTTGTGTTTACTTTATTTCTGTATGTGAATATACTTCCGGGTCTCCAAAGGGATAGAGATACGCAGCGTCAGAATACCCTTTCTTCCTCGGAGATATATTTACTACTAATACGCCAACGTAACAAGTGGCGAGTCCATCGCCGTTTCTGATACACAACAGATTTCCATCTGTCTCGAGCTGACACAGTAATGGAAGTCGTATTTATGGCATCGTCGTTGATGTCTGTCGTCCACTTTATTTCCTATAAAACATCGAAAGCTGAGAATCTTCATAAGCTAAAGAAGCTAAGAAGAATTTCTATTCTAACCCGCTACTACCCATGGAAGCCGAGCAAATGACACACGGGTGAAACCGCTGAGCGTTGCACAGGTTATACAAAATCAAATATATTTTATTCAACTTAAAAGACAGAAGGAACACTTATCACCGTCACATACTAAATAAATAAACTACAGTTACCACCGTTTCAAAAACCTGTCAAGAGAAAATACGGCGAATTAATCTCCCGGTTCCTTTTTTAACATTGGTTCCCTTTACGTAGAAAAAGAATTATCTGCAAGAGGAGTATTTCATTGCCATGCATAAGCTTAAATAGGTGACACGCCAAAAACTCAACCAAACGGCATTGCAGCCGGGTATCTTAACTTAACAACGGTTGTGCTGGCAGGGGCACTGATCAAATTCCTGGCAGTCGCATTACGGTTTTCCCTGGAGAGTAAAGCATGGAGTTCAAGAAGGGTGTGAAAAAAATCCTGTAGAGTCGGCAACTTCGTAGCTTCTTTTGAGTTCTTCAAGAAGGAGGTGCAAAGATTCCTGCAGGGTCGGCAATGCGCGAGTGATATGGTGTTGCAAGCGTCCAAATGCAGCGGTAACCGCTTACCATCTGGTAATAGTAGTTACCATCTCATTTGGTATATAAAAAAAAACCATCAAGTGGATCGCACGGTTGCTTGTCATCTAAGTGGTACAAAAAATGTTAGTTGTATACAGCACCTTAACTTGTTTTATGTAACTTATACTCGCCTGACCCTCACTTTCCATCTACTTTCCCTTTCAATGAGACAAATAACGTGGAACAGAGCAACACGTCGTAAAAAAATATATTAAAGTTTTTTGCAATTCAAACTCCCTTTATTTATGTATTTGTTGGAATTGTTATATTCATTTTCAAGTCAAACAGTATCGCGTTGTATATTTGGCTCGTCAATATTTCATCACTCATCCTTTCTAGCCGACGTAACTAGCCTTTCTTCAACTTTACAATCTCATAGTTTTTTTATACCAACAATAGCCAAGTATGTATGGAGAGATAGATGAATGTGTATAAAGCCAAAGAGACATGTCTAGACAGAATTGGCTAGTAATTACCTCTGTCTAAGCCGTAATTAATTACAGTAAGACATCTATTTTTCTTTTAATTATCCATCAAAATGCAGCTTTTATACTCTGTTTTGATATGTTTTACACCGCAAAACACAATCTTGCAACACTCCTATAATAAGGAGTTATCGCTGACAATATACGGTGGCACTACTAATATTTAACTCCTACGGACTTCAGCGTCCTCCTTCGACAAGACATTAAAATTACGTAACATTTCTTGTTTTTGGTCTTAACCGTACAAATGTAGTTATCCTTATACTACAGGTTGCGTGAGCTAATCAATGATTTATTTTGTTGCATTCAGGTTACCTAACTAGGCTACGTTAGCCTGGCTTAGAAGACATTACTATCTTAATTTTTCAGTGCCGTGGCAGAACGTCGTCTTCAAAGATATCGTTACCCATAAAAACCCAAACGTATTTTTGAATGAGATAAACTTCAATAAGATAATGTAGATAAGAACCGAAGCAGTATTTGTCTTAAAATCTCATATAGTCCATTGAAAAGTTACATTTGGGGTTGCGTTTCTTAGAGGACGCAATTTTATTTTTTTGATGTGTAGGGGGGGTAACTGTAAAGCTAAAATCAAGTTTGTGGGGTCGCCACCCTTCTCCCACGGCCGCCATCTTGAAAATAGGGGTTGAAACGGTTTTTACGATATATCTCTTAAACTATTTATCTGATAAAAAAAATTTGTTAACGTTTTTTGTTGCTAATTAAATTCTCTATAACTTTGGTCCGGTAATTTTTTGTCGTAAAACTATAAATAAAAAAGTTATAAGTGAAAATGTTCAGAAATTCGAGAAAAAAATTTATATTTTTCGATATAACTTTTTTTTTTATCATTTTACGAAAAAACAATATCAGACCATTTTTGTAGATCGTTTTTTAAGGAACAACTTTTATAAGCAACATTTTTTCATTAAGTCAATAGCTAAGGTTTTACAGCGCTCCGAAGTGGGTACTATTTTTCAGTACTCTTAACTATACATATTTTATACATGGGTACTAATAATGTGTCATCAGTTATTTATTTATTTTTTTTATTTTGTTATTATAATTCTTTTAATTAGTAATTTTGCAATGTTATTAATAATTAATTATTGACTCTTTCCCACTCCATTACAGAATTTTACAATTATTGATTTTTAAAATAATTTTAAATGTGACGGCCGTTACCGAGAATGCTGTCCAGGTAGAAAATACCCAAGCGACTATTAGGGAACAAAAGAACAGCTGCTATTATTATTATCATTATTTCTAACCTCGCTTTCATACTTTCCGAGTCTACCATCAGGTCCAGTCGTGGCTTGGCAATAATAATGATCCTGAAGACTGGGGCTGGAAAAAATGTGGAAAATTATTAATGCCAGTGCAGAGCTCTAAACCTCCAGCACCCCCTGGGCTTCTTAAATTGATCTTTTGTAAATGCAAAGGAAACTGTGGAGCGATGTGTGGATGTCGAAAAGCAGGGCTAAAATGTTCCGCAGTGTGCTTCCATTGTTCTGGGGAGACTTGCAGTAACGTAATGGAACTCTCAGAATTAACAAACGAAAATGACTTCGATGATGAACCGCCGACATTGACACCCCTTCCTTCTCCAGTTCTCCCACTGATATTTGATTCAGAAAACCGATTCAATGCTGAGCTGCAGCCTGGTCCATCGAAAAGACCGAGGACGGAGTAGTTCAAATTTATAAAATCACCGTGGATTAGGCCTATTGGGGATACCACGTAAAAAAAAACGCGCCTCCAGACTCTACCTCGTGGGTGGTGAGGGAAAGAGTCAATAATTAATTATTAATAACATTGCAAAATTACTAATTAAAAGAATTATAATAACAAAATAAAAAAAATAAATAAATAACTGATGACACATTATTAGTACCCATGTATAAAATATGTATAGTTAAGAGTACTGAAAAATAGTACTCACTTCGGAGAGCTGTAAAACCTTAGCTATTGACTTAATGAAAAAATGTTGCTTATAAAAGTTGTTCCTTAAAAAACGATCTACAAAAATGGTCTGATATTGTTTTTTCGTAAAATGATAAAAAAAAAAGTTATATCGAAAAATATAAATTTTTTCTCGAATTTCTGAACATTTTCACTTATAACTTTTTTATTTATAGTTTTACGACAAAAAATTACTGGACCAAAGTTATAGAGAATTTAATTAGCAACAAAAAACGTTAACAAATTTTTTTTATCAGATAAATAGTTTAAGAGATATAGCGTAAAAACCGTTTCAACCCCTATTTTCAAGATGGCGGCCGTGGGACAAGGGTGGCGACCCCACAAACTTGATTTTAGCTTTACAGTTACCCCCCCTACACATCAAAAAAATAAAATTGCGTCCTCTAAGAAACGCAAGGTGAGGCCTAAAAAATGTAACATTTCAATGGACTAATAGGCCGTTTTTGTGAGATATTAAAGATAGGCACTCGATTGATGTCGAAATACCCACATAGTTTTGATCCAGAACAACTATTGCGTGTAAGATAAAACACCACAAACATATTCCTACTTAAGTACGACATTCCTTATATTTATTTTGTTATTTCCCTTTTCAAATTTTATTGGTTTACCAATATTCTATTGTCGATGTTAAAACGAGTGCTTAAAACTTTGTTAACTACGTAAGAAACCGGAAATGAGTAAGGCCTTAGCATCCTAGCCTTATTAAAATACTGGCCAATCATTATTTTGAATATGGAATTGACAATTGGTATCACAATCGTCTTTTGTCTTTCGATGGATATAATAATTGCGCAGTGTATAATAATCTATGTAAGTAGCATCAAATTCAGTCACTTTGTTAACCATATGCTCTCTTTGACACCACCAGTGTATTACACTGCCTGAGCCATGTTCAAATACACTAAAGGTAACTACCAAAACTACTACTAGGTATGGAAAGGTGTATTCGTTTGGTAACACCGTTCCCGAGTTTGTAATGATATGATGCAAATGGCTAATTTACCTATCAGGAGTGGTGTTGCAGCGAAATAATTGTGCGACCTTCTCTCGATACGTGCACGAGCATTACAGACGGCAGTGCGACTCCGACCGCCATTGCTGTCACTTCGCGCGCCAATTTTGGTCGCGCCGTCCTCCTTGTGTTTGCGCGCGAAATAACCTCTGTAGCGATAACATTTAGTGTCTGTGGTTTTAGTGTTTTCGACCAATGAAGGGATGTCAATGTTAGAACAACACTGATTTCAAAGGTAGGTTAATTTTCAATGAGTGATTATTACTTACCTCTCAATACTTTACGTTACTTGTGATCCATGAGTGGTAATTAGTAAACTGCATCTTGGAAATTATCTATAATGGCTTAAAATTGTAAGTTATCTAGTAGGTACGTTTCATATGCAGATTATAGAACGCATACAATGACATTACTCTAGTGTGGTCCGGCTGTGAGTAGGGTTTCCAGAATATGTGCTCAGTGAAGAGATGTAGGTATGTGTCAGCTCATACGAGAGTAGGAGTATTAATTATTCTTTATTATGTTACTATATTTATATTATTCTTTAACTCACATTGATGTTCCTCACGCCTTCCCACAAGGGTCCCCGAAGGGGTAGGCAGAGGTGTATAGGTAATACCCACACACCCACTTTCCGCCAGAGGTATATTAGGTTCCTCTAAATTATCTCTACCTCTAAAAAATATTCGAGGAATCGTCAAAAACCTAATTAATTATTACCAAGGAACGACCGTTAAGTAATAGCCTTATTAAGGGACCATCACATGTACAATGAGATGAGACCTCATATTGCATATATTACAAAGTTCCCCGAAGCAGAGGTGCGTAGTTGTAATTTTTCGCCAGAGTTATGTTTTAGGTGCCATCGTGACAGAAGGTGAGTCCATCGCCGTTTCTCAAGCTACTATACCGACATACGTCTTTAATTTTTTTTCAAACGTGTGCAGGTTTCTTCTCGATGTTTTCCTTCACCGTAAAGCCCGTGGTGTGACTAATCATTGTACTTTGTACATTGTACAAGTTCAGAAAAACTCATTGGTATAGTCGGGATTCAAGATGAATCCGAGTTCCATTTCTACGAAATTACTTCTCATAGTTTAACATCTGTCACGGCTAGCACAAGACCATCAATCATTACATTCAAATTTACTAATCTATATTAATATTACAAAATGTAGTTTAACTCATTAGTAACTGACCATTAAAGGCGGTGTGAAACTTCGTGTCTATTTGGGTCTATATGGCTGACGGGTACTCAATAATTACTTTGCACATACACACTTAAAGCTACACTACACATTGTACAAATTAATGTCAATATATCTTCACGCCTTACCACAAGGGTCCCGAACGGGTATACACAGGTGTGTAGGTCGAACTCACAGACTCAATTTCAGCACGAGTAAATTTTAGGTGCCAACGTGAAACATTGCTTTACTTTTTATTTCTTCTCAAACGTCTGTAGGTTTCCTGTCGATGTTTTCCTTCACCGTAAAGCTCGTGGTGTGACCAATGTTTGTGTTTCAAACGACTGCTTAAGCTTAGAGCCGGGCACTCTAAGCTATTTTCCTAATAACAGCATCAACAGTGCAGTGGTTCGAGTCGTCTAAAAACGCAAATGCGACTATAGCAACCAGCTTTTCTGAAATCAGCTACAGTGATTCACATCACGACCTTTAGGGTGAAGGAAAACCACTTAGGAAAATCATATATTTCTAAGAAAATATTCAGGAAAAAAAAGACTTCTTGTGCCAATATGTGAACGAATCGAACGCGAGATTCAATCACCATACAAATGTAAACATCACATTCAGTAATGTTACTAATCGGATAATTAATTCATTATTAAACACTTGTCGGGCTGGTTACCTAAATATATCACATGCGAAAACATGTAACAACCTCTTTTAAATATAAATTTTGCGATATAGCTTAATAACCACGAGCTGTTCAAAGATCCAAAGCATGCCTGTAGTTGGGTCGCCGCCCTGAGCTAGTTTGCTTAAGATATAAACACAAAAACAATATTTACGTATCACCTTTTTAATCCAGTTTCAATTAGACGCAAAGTGCGATACTCTATGGCTTGCCATCTGTTTGTTGGTGGTATTCATTATCGCATGCGTGTCAATTTCCCAAATTGGGCTCACCATGAGTGCTTTGCGTTAAATATAGCAGTGTAATGAACATAATAACATACCTACCAGAAATGTCGATGGCCTTGCCTGATCACAGGAAGTATTTGAACTCACAAATTTAACTCCCTGGCTCCAAATATGTATGAACATTTTTGTCAAAAATTCACAACGCCTTTTAGGACCTCATATCTTTGACGAGACAGTCTGCTCATTTGCGGACTACCAAATGAAAAATTTCCAAAAATCTTCAGGTCACTTATTTAAATTAAGAGCCACGTGGCTTTTCATTATTAGGCATTGTCGATCCATACCAAAATTTACCCTTTCATCAGTTTTAAATATATCTTTACACGACCGCACGTGGTCTCAGGCCTACTAGGTTTGGAGGTCTGGGAATACGCAAACCGGGAAAAGCAGGTATGCTACCTGCTTTTCTGGCTTCAGTGCATGGTGTGCGCGACCTCATAGGAAATATTCTTATTACAAAGGTCAAATATTTTATCTATAAGTAGTTAGTTAGACAACTGTTTTTTGTAAACATTGTTACTGTAAATAGAGATTTCCATAAATATGTAAATGTATATGTAAGCATGATCAGACGTCCCTCACGGGGTAGGTAGAGTGTAGAACGCCAGTTTGGTGGTGTGTATGTGCTCACACTAATTTAGGTAGGTATGTACATACCTGCTGATGGTTATAAAGAGAAACAATCTTACAATATAGTCTAAGCAACAAAGAGATTGTCATTAATCGTAAAATGGCGTGCAATTAGTGAGTTGATAATATTCTTTTGTAATTGCTTGTGTAAGACTGATATCTTAGAACTGCTATCAAAGGCACATCTAACACAAAGATTATATAAAAACATTTCACTATCTACATCGTTATGATAAATAAGATTGTTCTAAAGCAGCTCTGAAGCAAATACGAAGCGATATTTTCTGAAACGCATCATCACGCATACGAAATGCACGCATGCCTTTTTTAATCTTATTGTTAATTTTCATGCTTCTTTCACACACATTCCAACAACCCCCAGTAGGTTAGGCAGTGGTGTAAAGACACCCTTTTTTCGCTGGAGACGTATTCTGGTGCGAACGCGATGGTCGCCACGTCTGTCTCTGTTTTTCAAGCGCAAATAAACACACCAGTACTTCGTTGCATTTCTTCTCAAACGTGCAGGCCTATAAATGTGGTC
The DNA here is from genome assembly GCA_016069955.1 of Drepana arcuata. Classification (NCBI taxonomy): domain Eukaryota; kingdom Metazoa; phylum Arthropoda; class Insecta; order Lepidoptera; family Drepanidae; genus Drepana; species Drepana arcuata. The sequence continues at coordinate 121,287 of JACCPG010000178.1, forward strand.
TAACATCAACATTCCATCTGGCTGTTCGTGTCTATTCTGCCATATCAACTTGTCACTGAATTTGTATATTCTGTATCGCCAAAGATACCTACATTTAATTACATGGCAACTTTTATAGGGCAACTGCCTGGAACAAGAGGCCCACCCTTGTAATTATTCTTTTTTAATTAATTTAATTAAGTCTGTATATCCGTGGTGGCCGAGTGGTTCGAGCAGTTGCCTGCGACGCAAAGGTCGCAAGTTCGAATCCCGACTGTACCAATGAGTTTTTTCTGAACTTAAGTACAGTGATTAGTCACACCACGAGCTTTACGGTGAAGGAAAACATCGAGAGGAAACCTGCATACGTCTGAGAAGAAATTCAAAGGCGTATGTATAGTTGTGCTGGAGTAACGGCGATGGACTCGCCATCTGTCACGTTGGGGTCACACTGTCACCTCTGCCTACCCCTTCGGGGACCCTTGTGGGAAGGCGTGAGGATATATTTTATATATATTTAATATATATATATATATATATGTCTGTATCGCTTTCTTTCGCGTATGGTTGATGATGACTGATGGAAAAAAGATATAACAATCTTGTATCTGTGTAAGAAGTTTACAAATCAAATCACGCTTAAAAGATGTGTGCCGACACGATTAGGATAAGGGAGAATTTTGCGCCAGGCTAAAGACCTACATCTATCTCTACGACTCTTTCGCTTCATCCACATTCATCATCATAATCATCATAAATATCATATACAAAGCAATAATAAATATAAACTAACTATAAATAGAATAAATGACCCAAATCTGTGTCACGCGGATGGGTGCCAAGAAGACTAGCGGCATTGCCACGTTGTATGGCAATGCTGATTCGCTGAGCGAAATATTCGCCAGCCCTCTTGTCACGGGAGGCCTCAAAGAGTTTCCTCAAGACATCCTTATAAAAAGAGCATCTGGTCCCCACCGCCCTAGAGCTTAGACTCCAACTATCATTGGACCTTTTTTGAACCCACTGCTGGGTACAAGCCTTGTTAGTGCCAGCCCATCCGTCCAAAATGGCCGACTAATTAGGCCGAAGAGAAGGGTATAAATACTACGCATAAATATCTGATGTTATGAAAACGAAACCATAATATCAGAGAATTGTTGATGAATTCTTCGATGGCTTACATTTACAAAATGTTCTCATTAGTATGTGGGTATGAAAGCATCCATAGGCGAAGTAACTGAGCTCCATCAGAGGATTATCACGAGGGTGTCGCCTCTTCGCGCTTAAACGGCTTTCTGTCAGATCATTGCAATTACATTTAAGTACGCCGAAACCATTGCAGATAGACAGAGATAACAGTATTTACAAAAAACAGTTGTAAGTACTACAGATAAAATATTTGACCCAAATCGCTACCTCGAGACAGAGATTATATATCAATATTTCAATCTGAGAATTACAGATCTATCACTGCATTCATCAGACGTGTGAGACACAACGTAGAACAGATGTTAAGATATGTATTTACATTAATATATTTAATCTTTGAGTCGTTACCAGCATACTACACATGTTAACAATCGTGTCGTTTTAGAGCTGTGAAAATGTCCACACAATCTCAAATCTAGTGTGTAGAAGAAAGCGTATTTTGGTAGGGGTTTCCAATAAGCAGCAGTGTATTTATATGCCATGGTGGCCAAGGGGTTCGAGTAGTTGCCTGCGACACAAAGATCGCAAGTCCGAATCCCAATGAGTTTTTTTGATCTTATGTACAGTGATTAGTCACACCACGAGCTTTACGGTGAAGGAAAACATCGAGAGGAAACCTGCATACGTCTGAGAAGCATTTCAAAGGCGTATGTATGTATAGTCGTTTATTTATTTATTTATTTTTTTTCGTGCTTGAGTAACGGCGTTGGACACGCCATCTATCACGTTGGCACCTAATATATCTCTGGCAGAAAGTGGATGTGTGTATTCCTATACACCTCTGCCTACCCCTTCGGGGACCCTTATAGGAAGGCGTGAAGATATATATGAGGTAATATAGGATATATAAATAAATATATTCAGGGGCTAATTCCATCTTAAAACATTATCGCTCGCTCCAACCAAACCTAGGTACCATCACTTTAGCAATTTACGTAACTCCCACAATCACAGATCAGAATAATACCAGCTTCCGTCATAGATTACGTACTCAAATGAAACTATATCATGACTCTTTAGAAAACAAATACGATAGAAAAAATATTTTTATTTGTTGCGTCATTAAATAAGTACTTACTTAGACAAATTGTAAACCTTTACGCATAAATGGGTGCTTGAACAATAATAACCTCTGTATTATAAAATTTGTAAATAGGAAAAAATTTACTGTTCGTAAAAAGTTTTTTTAAAGTTACATGACGTATATTATATTTAAGCAAAATCATAAAAGTTTAGTAGACGTCAAGTGAAGTCAGTTCTATAACATCGCATTCATTTTTGTAATGGCATTGCTATTTTACTGCCATTAGAGGTAAATGCGTGTGACAAACAGTGATAATAACGCGAATTGTATGCCTGGGATAATATTTTGTTACCCGCTAGTCATATTTTATTTGAAGCCAGTTCTATAGCCAAGGTGGGACAATTAATCTGTGCACTTTTTTATTCGAAGTTACGTATGCGGTTTGTACGCAGTTACTATCGGTTTTATTCGGGACTATAAGTATTTAGATTTATCGCGCAAATCATTTAATATGTCGTAAATAGAATGTAAGGTAAGGACATTAATTTTTTTTATAAAATTTCAATATATCTGTCACATTTAAATGAAATTCCACCACACTCAAAAAAACATTTAGCTGAGAATTTATTTTCATGAATCAAAATGTCTGAGCATGTTTTTTTTTTATCGTTGGATATTTATATATATATGTAGTTAATTTTACTAGAGCTACTTCGAAAAGAGTCGAAATTACGTGTTTTTATTATTTAATGTAATTTATGTTAATTTATTCCTGAAGCTCACCATCTTATTCAAGAGGTCTCGCGCCGTCTTATCGAGACTTCAGAATCAGCATTGCTATCGAGCATGACAATGCTGCTAGTCTTCTTGGCAAGTTGCCTCGGGATACCGATTTGGGTCAAATATACAACTGTTTTTTATAAATGTTGTTAATTGTTGTTATTTTAAATAAAAGATGTAAAGTAAGAAAGTCTCAAGATAAAACTTTGGAACCTTTTCGGTCTGCAATTAGACATCAATACATGTTTTATATTGAATTAGAGCACGCCGCTGATTTACTGATATCGTAATGTAGGTGAGTGTGAACTGAAAAGCAACTTTCATCGCCAACCTCTAGATAACCGGTATCTGTGCAAATAGTACTCGAGAAGCCGCTTTGTCTATCTGTTTGTCGATTTGTTGACAATGGTTCCTCGTAGTATCTTGTTTGCATACTTTCAAGGCATTTTTACGACTTCAATCGCTACAAATGAGATGTGAGATAAAATCTGCTGAAAGGGAAAGGTAACAAACGAAGACGTGCTAAGAAGTATCAAAGAATCAAGATTGAATCAAGATTAGAATGACAGATCATTGGCCAACTTATACGACTTGATAGCTTCTTTAGAATTGTCTTAGAAGGAAAGTAAAGGGTAAGAAAGGAAGAGGAAGACACGATTAGCTCATTTACGAGCTAGATACAATGTCTCATGATGTTCATAGAGGAGGGACTGCTTAAATTTATTGAATTTAAGAATAGAATTTTGTAATTGACTGAAGAAATAATAATAACATTAATAAACTATTTTACAAGATAACAAAATACAATTTAAAAACTTACATATTATTAATTTGATTCTAAATGATGTCTAACCGTGTCTGCGATTTTCCGCAATAAAAAATGGATTACTAGTTCCTAAGACTAGCGCGCTTAAACAAAGAAACGAACTCTACCTCCTTATAATATTAGTATATAATTCCAAGCCAAGATAATAGACAACGTGAGTATGTACACAATACGTATTTGCAAATGAATTGTGCTCAAGAGTTGGAGATAGACAAGCCGTCTATAGAACGGCATAATGTCTTTGTCTCAGGCTTTTGAAATCTACGACTGGTTCTTCTTCTTCTAGACCTTCTGAAGGGATGTATAGCATTACATCGTATCCATAGAGAACAGAAAACTCAATTAAGTGTTGACCACAACCAACAGTCTTTCCTTATCTATGGTACAAGGTAATCAAAAATATCTTGATTTAACAAATTTAACGATATGGGTATTCACTTAAATTTTGCACTAATAAGTTGTTTGGGGACTAGGTAGGTATACACCTCTGTCTACCCCTTCGGGGACCCTTGTGGGAGGGCGTGAGGATGTATTCAATAATGACGTCTTTCACAGTATGACACTAGGCAAATATCAATCTATATGACAACGAATCATCTGTTGTGTATCATTGTGAGGTCAGAGAAACGAGGGGGGTCCAAGGTCCCAGTCCCCTAGCCTGTCTGGGTCGAAATAAGGTTACTGCCAACATTAATTTGGATTATTTTCTGCAGGCCACTAGGATATAATAGAAAAAAAAATATTTTAGGTCCTTTGCCTCTTTGCTTTACAAAATATTAGCTCATTATTTTAAATATAGAAAGGAAAAAGAAAAAGGATTTTGAAATAGTATTCCATTTTATAGTTAAATAATAGGTAATTAATTGTTTAAAATAAGAATTAGAGTTCCGATTCCGATCGAATAAAAATATCGCAGAAAACGTATTTAATCGGTTTATATTCATTATAATAGACGACCGTCGGGTCTAGTGGTTAGAGCTCCTGACTGCGAAACTTGAGGTCGCGGGTTCGAATCCCGCTGAGGGCAGATATTTGTGTGATGAACACGAACACGTTTATGTTTGGACAATATATTTAATAAAAAAAATATACTTTCAAGTTGCAAATTATTTATTAATAACACATTATACCTACTTTCAAAGTAACACCTCAAATAAGTTCCTTGTAAAGTGAAGTATAAGTAAAAGTAAGTATAATTTTCAGGATACTTAATGTCATTTCAAACTACACAGAGGTTAATACAAAAGCGAACTAATTGTTTAGCTGTGACAAAAGTCGTATTCATTGCGCTCCCGCTGCGTTCCGGTCACGACTCCGGGTAATGCAGCATTATCCTTCAACCTTCAATCATTTGACTCCAACCGGGGCGTGACCGACCATACTCAATACCCATCTATTGAGGTTTACACTGTGAGGGTCTGTTGGCAACTACTTTCCAAATCATATGTACAGATATACAAAGCAAAAGTGTGTGCAAGAAGAGGCAGAGGTAGGCCACGTTCCAACTACCTGGATCAAATCGATCGGACTCTCAAGGACGGAAACGTTAAGAGTACTCGAAACCGACGAGCATGTATGAAGACTGATAAATGTGGACGAAGCGAAAGAGGTATGTAAGTCTAGAAAGAACTGGCGCTCTATACTCTCTGCCTACCCTGTTAGGGACTTGGCGTGATGATATGTATGTATGTATAGAATGATTAATTTGTAAACATATAAACATTAATTCAAAAACATATTACATATAAAATGCAAAAGGTACAGCTTAAACTTAAGTAGGTACTTAAGATTGATCCCACCGCGAGCTTTACGGTGAAGGAAAATATAAACAAAGACACTTTATAGGGAAAAAAGATTATTTAATAACACCAACATAGAACAGTTTAAATTAGAGTTGCAAAATATTGACTGGAAAAAAATACTTCATAAAGATAAAAATATTAATTCCAACTACGAAATATTTCATAATATACTAATACACATTTTAAACAAATGCATTCCAAAAAAGAAAATCAAAATAAATACAAATTCAAAAAAATATTGGCTGACAACGGGAATCAAATTATCTTGTCAAAACAAGAGATATCTAAAAATTCTAACACAAAAATCTAAAAACCAAATTATTGAACGTTATTATAAAAACTATGAAAAGATTCTAAAGAAGAGTATTATAGTTGCAAAAAGGCTAAATTACATAAATACATTAAAAAAATCTAGTAATAAAATAAAAACAATGTGGAATGTAATAAATAACCGTACGAATAAAGAACGTAAAAAAGAGTTTAAAAATATACAATTAAAAATAAGCAACAAAGTAACGTCAGACCCACATGTCATCGCAAATACCTTTAACGACTTTTTTGCCGAAATGGGAGAGAGCGCAGACCAACGAGCAAGCAGTTCACCCCGCGGTCAGCCAGTGATTAACCGCACAGAAACCTCCTTGTACTTAAGCCCTGTAGACTACCGTGAAGTTAACATTATCTTAAAAAACTTAAAAAATAAAAAGAGCTTCGGTGTAGATGAACTCCCTCCTTCCTTATTTAGAAAATGCGCGGACGAATTGACAGTCCCATTCACTCTGTTGATAAACCAATCATTCGAAGAAGGTGTTTTCCCTGACCTCTTAAAAAAAGCAATAATTAAACCAGTTCACAAAAAACATGAGAAAACCAATAAAAATAATTACCGTCCAATTGCCCTTCTGCCTACAGCATCTAAAATATTCGAAAAAGCTATGTCCAATCGGGTGTACAAATTTTGCGAGAAGTTCCATATCTTCGATAATGCTCAACACGGATTTCGGAAGAATAAAACTACAACTTTAGCAGTATATAAATATATACAAGAGGCTATAAATATAATAGATAAAAAAGAATATGCAGTAGGAATACTATTAGATATGACAAAGGCCTATGATAAGGTGCAACATGATATCCTATTGAACAAATTGTATGGAGTAGGAGTTCGAGGAACAGCCCACAAGTGGTTTGCCTCCTACCTACAAAATAGAGAGCAGCATGTCGAAATAGAGTTCACTAGTGAAATAACCGGCGAAGTATCCAACATCCAATCGAAACGCAGACTCATAAATGCGTCTATACCTCAAGGTAGCGTTATTGGATGTCTGCTTTTTATTATTTATATCAATGATCTACCTAAAATAATGGAGGAAGAGTGCGTCTTGTTTGCTGATGATGTATCCATCCTCACCTCGTGTAAAAATAGCCTAAACTTAAATAATAAAATACAATCAATTTTAGACAAAATAAAAAAATGGTTAACTGATCACAGCCTTGAAATTAACTTTAATAAAACAAAAATCATATCTTTTTATCCGCGTCAAAAAGCACCTTTATACATTCAATTAGACTTCGACAATAATATACATTTAGAAAACGTGAAGAACTTCTCCTTACTAGGCCTCGAAATAGATACACACATAAACTGGAAACCACATGTCGAAAAACTTAAAGCCAAACTATCAAAATTTACCTATGCACTTAGAGAAATAAAAAAATCCACAGATTTTCAAACGGCGCTAACATTATATTATGCTTATGCAAATTCATGGCTTCATTATGGTATCATAATGTGGGGAAATAGCACAGAAACACCATCCTTATTTATTTTACAAAAAAAATTGATTAGAATACTTACAAATACAAATAATAGAACTAGCTGTAAATCATCTTTCAAAACTCACGGAATCCTAACACTTGCTAGCATTTATATATTAGAAGTATCGAGCTACGTCCGAAAACACCCAGAGTTGTTCACGAGGAAAGAAGATATTGAAAGTAGATATAACACAAGGCACAAATGCAAATTAATCATTCCCACTTCAAATCTCAAAATGCATTCCACAAGCCCTCTAACAATGTGTATCAAAATATACAACAAATTGCCGGAAACAATCAGAAAAGAAAATGATCTCAATAAATATAACAAACACATCAAACAACTATTAATAAACAAAAGCTATTACACTATAAAAGAATTCCTAGAAGATAACTTAAAGTAAAATTATTATACATTATGTTTATAATAGTTAACAACTATAACTACTAAAGATAATATATACCAAATAAATAGAATAATTACACAAAATATAAGAAATATTGAAATATAGTATAATATAAAATTTATAGCTAAATAGATATATAGCATAATGTAAGTCACGAGGAGTAAACAAGTTTATAGCAATAGTAGATATAAGAATGATATAAAATAGTAAATATAAGTTATTATTGTGTTATACGTATAAGTTATATATATATATATATTACATACAATAGTATTGTATTAAACTAAAACGTAGGGCACCATGTCATGTAGCCGCCATCACATTGCCGTGCCCTCAAACAGGGTGTAATTTTATCCTTAAGCATAGAATATTGTAATTTAAATGATCTCTGTGTTTTAGGTTATTTTTACATGCAATAAATATATTTGATTTGATTTGATTTGATCTAGAGGAAACCGTTCGAAAATAAATTCACAGACGTAGTACCAATTTGTTGGTTGGTCCGGGCATAAATTTGGCCCGAGAAACCAGCACACAATATCTACAGTAATACGAGCCTTAGACTGAACCCAAGTTTGAGGAAATGCAAAATAGGAACTCTATAGACTCCTAAGTCATCAGATCGTGGAGAGCCGACCACAAAACTATTGCTTGTAACACATATAAGGAGGAACTAATTAGGAGATTTAAAATAGAAAGGTTAAGTGTGTCAGGATGGCTATTGCGTTATGGCAACATTTATAAATAACTAGCTGTGCCCGCGACTTCGTCCGCGTGGAATTGAGTAAAAAAGTTATTGCTTAGTTTCTAAAATAAAAGTTGTCTAAGTTACTCCTTTTTACATCAGCTATCTTCCAGTGAAAGTTCCGTCAAAATCGGTCCAGCCGTTTCAGAGATTAGCCGGAACAAACATACAGACAGACAAAAATTCAAAAAACGTTATTTCGGTATATGTACCGTATATACAACCATATGCATTTAATAAAAAGCGGTTATTTTAATATTACAAACACACACTGCAATTCTATTTATTTGTATGTACCTATATATAGATATCCAGGATGACACTCAAGGATATGGACTTCAAAGTATTCGAAACCGGCGTAGGTAATGTAGAAAATTATGAATGCGAAAGAAACGAAAAATATTTTATTGTAACTGCTCTATCTAAGCCCTTAAAACTGGCGCTCTACTCTTTCTGACGGTAGGTAAATAAAAATAATATATATCTTCACCCCTTCCCACAAGGGTCCCCGAAAGGGTAGGCAGAGGTGTATAGGTAATACCCACTTTTCGCCATAGATATATTGGTGCCAACGTGACAGATGGCGAGTCCATCGCCGTTACTCAAGCACGACAATACATACCTACGCCTTTGAATTTGGTAGGTAAATATGTTTGTAAAAAATAACATCATTAGGTCAGAGTCCACACTTTGCGTATCTCATATAACTATTGTAATATCAAGTAAAGTTTTGACAATTTGAAGACATTATTCTACGCTTCACGGTTTTTTCAAGCATTTTTAAAACGATTTACGTGAATATTGTCTTTCAAGTGACGTAGGCAATAAATTGAAATAGTAGCGCGCAATTAGCGCTTCTTGCTCGTCATTACTCCCTGCCTAGGTATTATCTACAGCTAGTCTGAATAATGTTTCAGTAATTCTTGCACAAATTAAGTTTTCATATACTTTGTAAACCATTTTAACGATCCCTGTTATCAATGATCTGTTAGGGTTTTGTAAAGACGTCAGAATGGTCCTGCCTCTTCATATTGAAAACCCGGAACTTTAAAATTTCCTTAAAAATAAAAAGCTCAATTTGAAAACGGTAATTTTATATGTACGAGTGTCGTAATTGGGTATAATATTATATAATAATAATAATATATCTTCACGCCATCCTACAAGATAGGCAGTACCCATACACCCACTTTAGGCGGTATATATATGTTAGGTGCAAACGTGACAGATAGCGAGTCCATCGCCGTTACTCAAGCACGTCTCTTAATTTCTTCTCAAACTGCATACGTACGGTTTCCTCTCGATGTTTTCCTTCACCGTAAAGCTCGTGGTGCGACTAATCACTGTACTCAAATTCAGGAAATTAATTGGTAGGTAGTACAGTCGGGGTTCGATCTTGCAACTTTCGTGTACTCAAAGCACTCGGCTATCACGGCTTTTTTATTTATTATGCGACTGAACGTCACTAATAAGTGTTACCCGGGTCTCTTATGTTGAATATGAATATATCAATAAGAATCCGTGGTACAGAACCTCAACTGCAGGTGCCTTTCGTTCTTGCCCGTTCTTATTTGTTTGTTACATATAAACTGTTGTGTTTGTCACGTTCCTAAAGCGGTAAATAACCATATACATTAATAGATACGGCATGTAGTGTGAGCATATACATATTTGGTATTACGTATGTATTTCTAGGTTACACAACGATTAGGAAGGACTAATGAATAAAAGAGAAATTAGTGCCAGATGATGTCATTCCATCTTGAGATAACGTGTAGTGTAGAATGAAAAAGAATATAATAATTCTTATTTCGGATCATATCCATAGTGTAAATAAGTACAGGATTGTACTTATGAAACGATGTTAGCCGGAACTCATTGTAGGTGTTACTAAAATTAAACATATAAGTAGCATAGGTATGTAGGTAGGTAGGTATACCCTGGACTTATGTAAGATATGTTTAACTTTGGAAAAGTTCCAATTACAACAAATTTACGCCGGTGGAACAGCGGACCACAACAGCTGGTGTAGGTAGGTATAGTATTTCTAAGAGATCAACATTGCTTGCATCCGTACCTTACTCTACATCTTACTTCTACATGGCATGGCATCATCCATCGTGGTGTGACTGTGACATTAATTTCCCTTTCATTCATTATGTTTTTTAACGATTCAAGCTGGATAATAGTCGAATTTTGTTTTTTAAAAATGAAATAACCCTTGCCTAAAAATGTATACCTACCAAGAGAGTTCACTGTATTTCGCTTTATCTATATTGCTCTTGCTAAATTCTTGCCGAAAGTTAAGATATATTTTAAGTACCAACCTACTTAAAACCAAGATATGTAGTATGTCATTGACCTGGAACACCTGTCATTTGTTTCACTATCTACACGTTAACCTATAGGTACAAGCGTTCGATGTAGCAAATGCACCAAATTTAAATTTCCACTGAGGATAAGGATATAATATAAAATGCTGGCAGTTGATTCAAAACTCGTATTGCAAAACCAGTCACAGGGCCGGTTCTGATCTGGTCGATGGCTCCTCGGACGGTTTTCGTTAGCAAGGATTCTCAAAGCTTTTTATTTTTTAAGAGATATATATAATAAGCACGATGTGCAAATTTGATTGAAATCGTTTAAGTAGCTTAGGAGTCCATCGCGGACAAACAACGTGACACGTAATTTATTTACCTATATTAAGAAGCAATAGAATAATATTTCGGCTATAAATTGAAATGTAAGCTATCCTATCTTTCAAGTTGGATAAATCTGCACACGATGTGCAAATTTGATTTAAATCGATAAGTAGTTTAGGGGTCCATCGCGGACAAGCAACGTGACACGTAATTTATATTTATTAAGAAGATAGATACTTACGTCTACCGTTATGCCATCAGATTCTCACACTCTCAGATCTTTACGTGATGCTTAGTAGGTAGGTACTTAAAAAGAAAGTAGGTATGTACCTACTTTATTAACCTAGTGGTTTACCCGTGGAAAATAGATACGATGGGTAGATTTTCTTCTCGAATACCTAAACCTATACAACACTATATATATATATTTTTTTTAATTTATTTATAATTTACAACCTGTAGCATGGTTGTGTGGATAGAGGGAATGTTACTGCCTTTATAATCATGTCATGTTGTTCTCTTTGGAGCTACATATTTGTTTCATTGCATCATCACGGGGACATATTTCCAACACGTAATATGTGTCAACTTTCTCACTACCTATGTTTTCCTTCAGTTCTACTTTCAGAAGGCAGGTAGTCTACAGGGGGGGTAGTATATAGTTTTACTTTTAACAAAACAGCACGTTCCATATTAGGGGTACATACTATGAAATCCTTAGCTAGGTAAATAGTACGAAACGAGATTACAATATCTTCTTTATCTTTAAGTATCAATATAATGTTACCAATCATTGAAATTCTCCGAAACGCTTTACTTGAAAAGGTTTCATGTAAACACGAACATCGAATCGCATAATAATTTTACGCTCCATATGAGACTCCGAAGAAATGCACAATGACGTAATTCCCATTTTTCGTCCGAAATGCGTAACTGTTCAAATTAGCATAACATTAGCAATGGATTCAGTTTTATTTTTAATTAGACAAATATTTTGCCCACTATGAAGCAATTGAATATTGGCTTAATGGTGACGTGCCAGATCTTACACATTCTGCATGCATTCTGCCATGTTATTTGGATCTCAATATAACATGGCAGAATGTCTAAGACCAGTCCGTCAGATTCAACCTAGTTTAAATTAATTTTCCGCATATACGCACACACTGTAAAACTTGCGGAACGCACGCTTGTTTGCCACCTATGGGGTATAAAAAATATTTGTACGAATTGTATTTGTATGAAAAACTAAAAAAAAATTAAACAAATATATTTAACCACCAAAGAACATTCTCAATCGCACACATGTTACAAATATTACTGCATTGTTCTGGCACCAGCTGTTTATTATTTAAATAACACTTATAGTAATTATACAATACATCCTATCACTAAAATACAAAAATTATTTCTCCAAAGGCGCGTAGTTGAGTAGCTTTTCAATCAAATCCACGTGGCCCAGCAACATGCGCCGGCAGCAGTATCTCTTCAACCCGAGAGCATCCAATGCGTCACTGGAATATCAACAAAATAAAGGTTATTTAATCTGGTGTTAAGCTCTGTAATACTTGATATATGTCAATGTTTGTTATATAATCTAAGTATGTTTGACTACGTTTGAGCCGTGGTGGCCGAGTGGTTCGAGCAGTTGCCTGCGACGCAAAGGTCGCAAGTTCGAATCCCGACTGTACCAATGAGTTTTTCTGAACTTAAGTACAGTGATTAGTCACACCACGAGCTTTACGGTGAAGGAAAACATCGAGAGGAAACCTGCATACGTCTGAGAAGAAATTCAAAGGCGTATGTATAGTTGTGCTTGAGTAACGGTGATGGACTCGCCATCTGTCATGTTGGCACGTAATATACCTCTGGCGGAAAGTGGGTGTTGGGTATTACCTATACACCTCTGCCTACCCCTTCGGGGACTCTTGTGGGAAGGCGTGAGGATATATTATTATTATGTTTAACTACTCAATACTGGAGCATGTATGAAGTGACTGATGAATATGGATGAAGCTAAAGAGATCTGTAAGTAAACTGTCATTTTACTCTCTCAGTTTAACTCATAGGGACCCACCGTGTTGTATAATTTAAATTCGGCACATTTATTTTTCTTTTGGGAATTGATGACAACATGACAATATACATGTATTGTTTTAAAAGCAATTCATTGTTGTGCCAATAATGAAAATAAACAGCTCTCTAGCCATAAACACTTCCAAAGTACAGCAAACAAATAGTACCTGATCATGAAACCAGTTTTAAAAACATAACCCTTATCTTTACTGTGTTTGAAAACATTGAACACAAGTTGAGGAAAACTGTACCTAAGCAGTCAAGGAAAGGTTGTTCAGGGTTTTAAAGGTAAGCTTGTTTATAATAATTATCAAGGTTGGGGGATTAGGTGCATTCTAATTATGTTATTATACAATCTACATCTATACTAATACTATAAAGAGGAAAGATTTGATAATTTGTGATGGATAAACTCAATAACGAATTATCTATTATTTATATATATATATATTTATTTATCCTCAGGCAGTCCCATAAGGGTCCCCGAAGGGTATGCAGAGATGTATAGGTAGTACCACCCACCCACCCTTTGTCAGATATATTCTTTAGGTGCCAATGTGACAGATTGCGAGTCCATCGCTTTTACTCAAGAACTACACATATGCCTTTGAATCTTTTCTCAAATGTAAACATGTTTCCTCTCAATGTTTTCCTTCACCTTGTGGGGTGACTTATCTTTTCTACTTAAGTTCAGAAAAATTCTTATGTTGTAGGTACAGATGAGATTCAGGCTTCAATCTTTATGTTGTAAGCAACTACTTGAACCAGTCTGCCACTACGGCTCACTAATTGCTAACAGCTCAAAAAATAGCTCTCTTAAAACTAAATAGCTGTTTTTTACTTGTGGAAACTACCTTATTCTAGAAGTAACATGATTTATTTCATTTAAAAAACATATATGTACAATGAAATGTATGTGGGGGAGACCACAGGGCAATGGAAGTGGCCAAGTTTAGGCTGTTACCTGCAAAAGCCGAGGGATAATATTAGGAGAGATACCTACACATGTTTGAGATGAAATTTAAGGACAGTTATTTATTTGAGAGAGAAAGTAATTAATCTATGGACACGAGCACCATCAATTCTTAATCTTACGTTACTTTTGTATATATTTTTTCACATAAAAGTTAACAAAAACACACCTAACCTCTAACGAGGTCTTTCTACGAAATGCAAGATTAGCTCAGTAAAGACAAATAATAATACCCTTCGGTGTACTCTGCCTGCAGTAGACCGAGGTATGCCTCCCATTTGTTGCCGATTACTTTACCACAAGTGAAACAACGTACTGGGATAATCATGTTAAAATGGTCTGCAACAAAACAATCTAATTATACTAAATATATTATATATTTTCATGGAAATCGATTAAGAGATACGAAATTCATGAATTTTGATTCTAACGTGAGGCTCTCAGGCAAGATATTTAAAGTAATAAAAATAATAATATCATGAGATTTTTGAGGTTATGTTCGAATAAAAGCTTAAAATTTCCATTAAAAATAGTTAACAATTCGTACTTAACAAGACAACCAAATGTTTATACGATTTAATACACGATATCGCACTTAATAATTCACTTTTGGTCAAAGACTACAATTTATTATTGATATTGTATCGAGCTGCATTTGTTGTTGATTCGTCATGACAAATCATAGATTACTAATTCACTTCACGATTAATATACCAGAGAGTACAAATCGTGCAGAACCAAGCTGTCTCAGTTCAACTGTCAAACAAATGCCAAACAACCATTCTTATTCAAATGGATACTAGTCCTTCAACCACATAAAAAATATTTGTATATTTTTATATAATTCTAAAAACGAAACTATCGTGATTGTTGCTTATGCTTGTTGTATGGCGGTGTGGTGGGCGGGGGGGTCGTGCAGCGACATCCTCTCGTATTTTTAACTGACTTAAAAAAAATTAGGAGCACTGTATATATTTTATTTTTTCATGTATATTCACCGATTTCTCCTCCATTTGAGGACCGATTCTCATATGGTGATCGCTCTACTTTAACGTTCTATAGTGACATGTATTTTTTTTTGTTTCAGGATTATTAATTACTTAACTTACAAAAAGAACTCAACATTAAAGAAGATGATGCTTAGCATGGAACAACACATTAATACTGAGGATAGCCAAATGGTAATTTCTTACCTATAATATGTTAAGATATTAAAATAAAAAATATATAGTCCACCTAGGACTATATATTTTTAAAATTCATATTGATCATGGCTATTGATTGGCAGTGGTTAGTATGCACAATCATCATCAAGATAAACTTGTCATCTTTCACGTTGTCTCCGAAATAAGGTATTCTTGATCGTTACCAAACTAAATCCTAAATTATAATAATGAATAATAAATTCAAAGTTTAGGACGTGAAGACTAGTATGCATGTCATAAACTACAAAAAAAAATATATACCTTTTTACTTTACCTTTACCTAATTTGAGTTTAGTATCAAGGTTACCAACTTAGGGGTTTTCCATCCAAATTTAGGGGGAAAAAAAGTGGGATGCCTTAGCAACATCTAGTCAGTCTGTCAGTAAGAGGCAGTGCTTGTCAGTAAGAGTAAATAAAACGTGAATTCCATCGTGTGTTGTCTAACGTGTGCTATCGAACTATTATGAATATCACTTTTTGACAGTCTCCTCTTAGCAAGCCTTTAAATCCCCGATAACTTATTATGAATAATACCGTTATTTATAAGTAACAAAATTATTTGGGGAGGATTTTAGGGGGTTTTTATTGAGGTTTAGGGGGATACATTTTTGAGAGTTGGGAACACTGTTTAGTATTGACAGCAGTGAGCAAACAGCTGTCAGTAGCTCGAATACATAGATACATTTTGTTCTAAATTATTAATCGAAATATTTATTTTTATTTCTCTAGTGATTGTTCGTAAAAGTAAAGGTGATTGTGTAACCAACTGTATATTATTTTAGCAATATACAGAATAATATACAAAAAACTGACAATCTTTATAATTATACAAACTGAAATATGTTTCAATTCACTGTTGAAAGTATTTTTTTCTGAATCATCTTAATATTTAAGTCTTTGTGTTATTTTTCTGCCTGACCTTTGTCCGTATGCTTATATTACTCGAAGCCTTAAGATGACACCTTTGCATAGCTCGTTTGCATATAAATTTATTTCATTATTTCTTAAATAATGCGTTACTTTTCGCTGATATTTATTTGAATAACCAGATACTTTACAAGCTGGAGTGTGAAATGAGCTCATATCCATATGGAAGTGATAAGGTTCGCTTAAAAATAATTAACATGGTGTAAAGTTGTGTGTAACACATAAAGGATTGCACATTATCTTAGTTTTTCATGTGTGAAATTGCACAATAAAAAATCATTATAATAACGATGCCTATACTATGAAGAAATTACATTTATAAAAAAATAATAAGTTAGTAATGATGGATTCAGAAGATGATGTTCAGCCTCTAATTAATTACGAAGATAGAAGGAGTCGAGACATATTTCTAGAGCTAACAACACAGCTTATAAATACTGAGCCTGAATATGAGCAGGTAACTACCATAACATGTATTGCAGCATCAGACTAACCATTATCTAATATAGGCAGTGTTATCAGCCAGCATAAAATGTATTATTCATTCTCTACGCCCACTTATTCCACTTCCAATAACGCTTATCAGGATTTAGTTTACTGCCTTTAATACAGACAGTTATGGTCTGTTTAACTGTGTACCCTATCATTTTAATTCTTTGGTCAATAGATTAGAGGGTATCAGAATGTCCACATATGTTTCACACATATATATATTTATGTAATAGTCCTGTAGTTTCCCCATGTAAAGCTTGATTTCATTGTGAGCTTTTTTCTGGAATTATAAATATTGTGTATATAATTGTCTCTATAATTTTGTTGTACGGGTGGTGTAAACGAGTGTGAGATTGTTCATTCCGTGTTGCCTTCCTTCATCTAGAAGGAAGGCATGTTACATTGGTTTGGACATGGCACAGCTAGTACACTAAAGTGAAGTCAATTTCTTTTTGCAGGTTGTCCATGGCTACAAGAAAAGTAGATGGCGGAGTGTACTAGTATACATAGGATCAGTCCTCACATGTGGCATCCCATTCCTGCTCTTCCACTGGGTTCCAACCTGGTTCCTATATCTTACTCATGTCAAGTGCTCCTTCCAGAATTCCGACCAGGTTTTAGTAGTTGTAAGTAGCTTGTTTATTTTTATTGCTCCTTGTGATTTTTGTTTTAACCTTATAAGACACATTTTTGTGTGTGTAGTAAGATAATTTTGGGCATAGGAGATAATTAAAAAGAATTATTATTAATACATTTTTCTTTTTAAATTCTCATCTCTGTTAATTTTCTTTAATAGAAAAAAGATTCAATGAGCAGCCCAATTAACCCATATTTATGTATAGCTATTTTATACCATTAATTATAACATTATGTGCTCTGGAAGAAAACTCATTTGTTTTTGTTTTGTTCCTACATATTTACAAGTGGGTACATCAGACAAAAGCTTAATTATTTTAAAGTTTAGATGGTATTTGTTTCAGGAAACATATCAAAAGAAGTGCAAAAGTTTTTATATCCACAAAATATTGAACAAAGATATCGCTGATACCAGGTACGAAATGTTTGCTAATGTTTTAGACCTGCCTGGCAAAATATTACAACATACATACATTTGAGTGATGAACACATGTGTTTGTGTGTTATATTTTTAAATGTATATTTAGATTAATATATTAAATATATAAATATATATATAATATATCCTCACGCCTTCCCACAAGGGTCCCCGAAGGGGTAGGCAGAGGTGTATAGGTAATACCCACACACCCACTTTCCGCCAGAGGTATATTAGGTGCCAACGTGACAGATGGCGAGTCCATCGCCGTTACTCAAGCACGACTATACATACGCCTTTGAATTTCTTCTCAGACGTATGCAGGTTTCCTCTCGATGTTTTCCTTCACCGTGGTGTGACTAATCACTGTACTTAAGTTCAGAAAAACTCATTGGTACAGTCGGGATTCGAACTTGCGACCTTTGCGTCGCAGGCGACTGCTCGAACCACTCGGCCACCACGGCCCTTATAATTAAATACAGCCTTAAATATTAAATACAGCCATACATATATGAGGATCCCGTGAGGGGGATTTTTTATGGGAGTAATTTCTGATTTTTCTTACATATCTGATATAATTGGTCTTATAAGTCTGTCTCATTGCAAAATTTCATCCAATTCTGTTCAGTAGCGGTTGCCTGAAAGAGTTGCAACAACCCTCACAATCTTTCCCATGTTTAATATTAGTATGATTGTTCCTTGAAATAAAGTGCTGACACATATTTCAGTGGTTTATTCAATGAGGGCTTTCAAGGTGATTCTGACGGGGAAAAGGAAACAATTGAAAATGCGGATACTTTGCACACCCCTATCCAGTTGGAAGATGGAACCACCCTGAGTGAGTCAGCATTATTATACAGCTTAAACAATCTTATCAAGTGACAGGTCTCACCAAGTCTGTTTCCATCTCTTAGGAACATATCCAGTTACAACCAGATACTGGTGTGTTTAGTAGGCTTAATTTGTTACATCTTGAGTAAGTTTTTCCAACGAGAAATATCACTTGGGACAACCCAAGTGATATTTCTGTGATAGTTTCTGTAGTTTGAACGTTGGAAGACTCCCTACTCCCCACAGAGTGCAGCCTTACTGTTCACTGGGAACGCCTCAAATGCGTCCTGTCGGTGTTAAAGATTATTTATTTATATTATATTGGCTGTGTCCTGCGGTTTATCTGTGATAAAAAAAAATTGATGCTTCCTATAGTCTTCTTTTTCCTCCCATTGTTTGTAGCATGATGTTATAAACCCTTCCTCAATAAACAGGGCTTACAATCTGTCAGTTGTTCTGGGATTAGCGTGTTCAACCAAAAAAACATTCTTCAGCTTTACAAGATTAGTATAGATAGGTATATTTAAGCTGGCAACCGTGGAGCTAAGGCTATATACTCATTGTAAATAAAATAAACCTTGAAAATAAATCTAGCTCAAATTTTTGTAAGCTTGTATGGAATAGCAGTCTTGCCGACTCTTAACTCCGCTTTGTCTTTACTTCTAAGAACTTGTAATAAAACCCACCTTGATGCCTTTCAGACGTACAGAGGTACCGGTACTTCCGTCACAAGAAGCAGACGCTGGTGTGGGACAGTTCCCGCGCGGTGTGGAGCCCACTGGTGGGCCTCGAGGGCGGCGCCACGTGCGCCCGACTGCACGCCCGCGCCGCCCGCGCGCCCTCCACGGCGTACAGGCTCCGCATGTTAGTCGCCCGTCTGCATCGCCCCTATCTATCACTGGACCCACATTTTCCCAAAATAAAATCCAACCACTACACTGAGCATTCTTGATACTTTATTGATTGAAATGTTTGTAAAACAATTTTTCGTAAGGTAGGCAAGTAGGTCTCTGCAAACGCTTTAGGTCTTGCTGACCCAAATTCTCGAATAACTGGTTTTTTGTCGTATTGATACAGGTTGAACATCTACGGGCTGAACGAGATCAAAGTGCCGGTGCAGACGATAATGACCCTTATCGTGCTGGAGGTCTTCAACCCCTTCTACGTGTTCCAGCTATTTACCATAGCGGTATGGCTCGCGGAGCCCTATTACTACTACTGCATCGCAGTCGTACTCATGTCGACCTTCGGTGTTGCCACTTCCGTCATACAAACTAAGAAGGTTATTTTTTTGCAATTTTTATCATACCGTAAAATAAATAATAAATATCCTCACGCCTTCCCACAAGGGTCCCCGAAGGGGTAGGCAGAGGTGTATGGGTAATACCCCCACACACCCACTTTCCGCCAGAGGTATATTAGGTGCCAACGTGACAGATGGCGAGTCCATCGCCGTTACTCAAGCACGGCTATACATACGCCTTTGAATTTCTTCTCAGACGTATGCAGGTTTCCTCACGATGTTTTCCTTCACCGTAAAGCTCGTGGTGTGACTAATCACTGTACTTAAGTTCAGAAAAACTCATTGGTACAGTCGGGATTCGAACTTGCGATCTTTGTGTCGAGTCCTCTTGACGTTCCCGTCCTTGAGCGTCCGACCGATTTGATCCAGTTAATTGAGGCGTGGTCTACAATGATTATATATCGTGTTAGAACCAGCAAAACCTGCGCGCGACAGTGGAGGCGCACGCCTCGGTGCAGCTGTGGGGCGGGCGGGGCGTGGACAGCCGCCGCGTGGCGCCCGGCGACGTGGTGCTGCTGCCCGCCCGCGGCTGCACGCTGCACTTCGACGCCGTGCTGCTCAGCGGCGCCGCCGTGCTCAACGAGAGCATGCTCACCGGTACACGCGCAACACACACTCACCCCTCGCTACACTCTAATAGGGCTCATAATACTCTGCGCACGACACACGCGCTGAATAGACAGCAGAAGGGTTCATTATAGTCTTCGTTTCTCACAGGAAACTGAGTCCTTACTATACGAAAGTAAGGTTTATAATAGTCTACATATCACACGACAAACTGGCCCTTAAATAAAACTAAGGTTCATAATATTCTTTCTTCACTTGTCACACAAAACTGAGTGTCAATTACACATAACTAAGGTTACTGAGTGTAAACAAGACTTGTCAAACTAGACAGAACTGAAGTCAATAATAATTTTGATACCGCACACAAAAACGAGCCTTAAAATTACAGAATCTAGATTCACAATAGCCTAGACCTGTGGCCCTCAACCACCCCGTAACGGGTGTGTCGCAGGCGCTTGTCAATTATGTCGCGAGATTTATACGCGCCTTTCTCTTCTTGCTCATAGTTTGAGTATTGTCGGTACACACTGATTACCTATGAGTGCACACGCACACTATAATTAATACACTCTGGTCACACTCCCCGCATCCCGAGACCGCCGACTAGAAATTGGTGGACAATTACTGAGGATTTACGATCAACCTACATAAAGTGTGAACATTAAAGGCGAGTCGGTTCCTGTCACGAAGACTGCTCTCCTGCGAGTTGACAAACCGTTCGACATGAAGGAGCACGCCTCCAGCATCCTGTTCTGCGGCACAAAGGTTATCCAGACGCGGTACTACAATAACGAACCCGTCAAGTGAGTTTCTATAATAACGATTAATATAATACTGGATGGAAGTCGGGAGCTGAGTGGTTTCAGTTCGCCTGCAACGCAAATATTGCAAGTTCGAATGTCGACTGTGCCAATGAAAACAGTACAGTGATTAGTCACACCACGGGCTTAACGGTTGTACAAACCAATGACCTATCATTTGTCGCGATCAGCATTTTCCCTACAATGCAATAATTGTGTAAATCGCGCTCAGTTCACTTTCAGCAAGCGTATCGTGTACTCGCAATTATTAATACATCATATCAATATTCAGACAATAAATCAGTGTTCAGTTAACCCTCGTCTCATTATCAATCAGTGTACCTAACCCGTACAACGGTGAAGGGAAATATTGAGTGAAAATATGGATACACTTGAGTGCGTAGTGTAGGAGTAGTAGAGGTGTTATTAGAGTCCCCGAACCACGGTTCTTGAACTCAGAAACACAAATTGGCATGGTCGGGATTCGAACTTGCAGTATTTGCGTTGTACTCAGACCACTCGAATATTCTATAATTGAACATTGTTATCGTTTCTGTTTTGTAGGGCTTTGGTCCTTCGCACGGGATACAACACGAGCAAGGGGCAGCTTGTGCGCAGTATCCTGTACCCAGTGCCGGCTGACTTCAAGTTCGACCGCGACTCGTACAAGTTCATCATCATCTTGGCCTGCATCGCTATGGCGGGGCTGGCCTATACGGTGGTTTTGAAGGTACTGACCTACTTAATGTACCTAACCTTGAATGCAAAGGAGTACTTTATTTTCCTTTTACTGCAATTTAAAGAAAGCTATATAATGTCGACTTTAGGGTGTAGTGAGTAATGGAGCAGTGGGTGTGTGGCGAGTGCGTGCGTGCGTGCATGTGTGTGTGCGTGTACGTGCATGCAAGCGTGCGTATGTACATGTGTACGTGCGTGTATGCGTTTGAAGGAGTGAGATGTGTGGTGTGTCTGCGGGCGACATAGTGAGATGGGTGTGTGTGTGTGTGGCAGGCGTCCCGCGCGATGTCTGCGGGCGACATGGTGATGTGTGTGTGTGTGGCAGGCGTCCCGCGCGATGTCTGCGGGCGACATGGTGAGGTGTGTGTGTGTGTGTGTGTGGCAGGCGTCCCGCGCGATGTCTGTGGGCGACATCGTGATCAAGGCGCTGGACATCATCACCATCGTGGTCCCTCCCGCGCTGCCCGCCGCCATGACAGTGGGCCGCCTGTACGCCGTGGCCCGCCTGCGCCGCGCGCGCATCTCGTGCCTCAACACGCGCGCCGTCAACGTCAGCGGCTCCCTCGACTGCATCTGCTTCGACAAGGTACACTCTTGTAGTCCCACACTGCACCTACCTATGTTACACGTGACTATTCATGTAAACCTTAACTGTTCCAACGAAAGACGTGATTATTTCACGTTATCAACAACGTTTCGTTTCGTTATTTTAAAAGGATATTAAGGTAACCCTCGATGTTAAAATTAAAAGCAACTATTTTTCGGAATGCTGCGTCGTTCTTAAAGAGTCGTAATTTATAAATATGTGTATATTAATTTATGAAATGTGATTAAGTTTAAATTAAATATAAAATAATAAAAAAACAGAGGGCGTAGCAATAAAGTAATGGTTGGAGGTCTATATTAAATATTAATTTTTTTATTAATATTAGGATGTGTATATATAAAGTTGAATACTACACAAGTGGTCCATCCCCTCATGGACAGACGGGCACGCTGACCGAGGACGGGCTGGACATGTGGGGCGTGGTGCCAGTGAGCGCGGCGACCGCGCCCGCGCGCCTCGGCCGCGCGCACAGGGACCCCGCCTCGCTCAACGACCTGCACGAGCTCAAGCTGGGCATGGCCACCTGCCACAGCCTCACGCTGCTCGACGGCCAGCTGGCTGGGGACCCCCTCGACTTAAAGGTACCTTGTCCCCGTGGGCACAATCTCATTCTGTCCACGTTCACGCTATATTTATTGTGATGACGCGGTATGAGCTCATTATTACGTTTGTTAATAATGTTGAATGATAACGTTTTTCTTTAAAAGGGTTTGCTCCAATTATTGATGTCTGTACTTAGGTAATTTTTACATGCAACAAAATTATTTGATATACACTTTATGGCAGTGACATTTGCTGCGAAAAAAGCTTTCCAATTATAATATAGTACAGCGTGAACGGTCCCTTATACCCATTATCCAGCTTAAGTTTGACGGCTTCGCTTTGACGTTACACAAGCTGTAGCGATGGCGGGTATGTGCTCATGATGTAACTTAAAGGTTTCTTGGGGAGTCAGTACCCTTGGGATATCTGAATCATACTTTTGTAATGGCGCTCTACTATGTCTGCCTACCCCGTGATCATCAAGTATTTTTTAAATATAAAATGCGATATGAGCTCATTATTAAGTTTGTTAATAATATTAAATGATAACGTTTTTCTTTAAGAGGGTTTGCTCAAATTATTGATGTCTGTACTTAGGTAATTTTACATGCAATAAAATTATTTGATTTGTTTTCGCCGGGCCTGCTATACGGACATTCTGGGGCTTGGAGCAACATATTTATATATTTCAGAAATAGATAATCTTATAGTTGCACTAAATATCTAATCTTACATACATACATACATACATACCATTACGCCAAGTCCCTAAAGGGGTTGGCAGAGAGTATAGTATATCTTATCTTATCTTATCTTATCTTACATACATATCATCACGCCAAGTCCCTAACGGGGTAGGCAGAGAGTATAGAGCGCCAGTTCTCTCTAGACTTACATACCTCTTTCGCTTCGTCCACATTCATCAGTCTCTTCATACATGCTCGTCGGTTTCGAGTACTCTTATATCTCATATATAATTGTGTGATAACTAGATGTTCGAGTCCACGGGCTGGACCCTGGAGGAGCCTGACGTGCCGGACCCCAACAAGTACGAGATCCTGACCCCTACCGTCGTGAAGCCCAAGAAGACTGCCAACATTAACGTTGATGATATCCATGTGAGTAAGGAGTCCGAGTCCAAAATTAGATTTGCCGGAATTAAACCGCTATAAATGGCTATGATTTGATAAAGATATATAAATCTGATAAAGATATATAAATCTGATAAAGATATATAAATCTGATAAAGATATATAAATCTGATAAAGACTGTGATAGCATTATCTTATTGCTTCGTAAGCTGCTAGCCTAAAAAAAATATTGTATTATATCTCTTTGATGAACAAGTTCTATAAAGGACTGGTTCTTTACTTGCGTTCGACCCACTAAAGTCTAGATAAAGGAACAGCCCTTTATAGAACTAGAAGTTACGTACTGATGCCTCTACGATTTTTGTGTTCAATCTCTGCCTATAATGTTCTCTCTATTCCTATTCGCCACAGATTGTATTTAGGTGTTACCGTCACCGTTTTCAAACCACGATTAGACATACGTCTTTGAATTACTTCCCAAACGTATGCAGGTTTCCTCACACATTTTCTTCACTTAGTCCGACACATAGGTGCAGACCGAAGAGATTTGAACCCGCAATCTTGATGAAACGGAGGACTTGTTAAACCGATCGATTATCACGCTCGTACCTATTTATGTATTATTTGTGTGTATATATATATATATATAGATATCTAGAGAGAACTGGCGCTATATACTCTCTGCCTACCCCGGCTCGTATCATATACATACATATCATCACGCCGAGCCGGGGTAGGCAGAGAGTATATAGCGCCAGTTCTCTCTAGACTATATATTTGAATGTGTTCCTCAGATGCCCCTGGAGATAGGAATAGTTCAGCAACACCAGTTCGTGTCCTCGCTGCAGAGGTCTTCCGTAGTGGTTCGTCTCCTCGGCGAGGATGTGCTCAGGGTGTTTTGCAAAGGAGCGCCCGAGATGCTGAGCACCCTGTGTAAACCGGAAACTGGTACCTACCGCTTCTCACTATATCTTAATCCATACGATTCTTCTGTACGTGTTATTGTCACCTAACTCTTCCTCAAGGGCTGGACAGACTTGGATGAAATTGTGTGAAGTTGATGAATAGAGATATTAATACCTTCTTGGTGCATGTCCAAATCTATACATATATATAATATTATTTTTTTTATATTATAAAGCGGAATGATTTGATTGGTTGTATTGAATAGGCTCATAATTTACTGGACCGATTTTCACTAAAGCTACTTTCACCCTGAGTGACCAAGGCAAAATTTTCTATTATAAAAAAAAATAGAGCCGTGGTGGCCGAGTGGTTCGAGCAGTTGCCTGCGACGCAAAGGTCGCAAGTTCAAATCCCGACTGTACCAATGAGTTTTTCTGAACTTAAGTACAGTGATTAGTCACACCACGAGCTTTACGGTGAAGGAAAACATCGAGAGGAAACCTGCATACGTCTGAGAAGAAATTCAAAGGCGTATGTATAGTCGTGCTGGAGTAACGGCGATGGACTCGCCATCTGTCAAGTTGGCAAAAATATTATGGCCACCCGTGCGAAGCCGGGACGGACCGCTAGTTAACTATATAATACGCGTGGTGTGTGACAATCGACTAATGCAATTATAACTCTTGCAGTTCCCGACAATCTAAACGAAGTGCTGCATTCATACGCCGAGAAGGGATACAGGGTGATCGCTTTGGCCACGCGACTCCTCGAAGCCACCTTCAAACAACTGCAGAGAATGACCAGGGATGAGGTACGATTGGTTTGAAAGCTTGGGACTTGTACTCGTTGTATGTACAGGGTGATTGAGTAAATAGGAATTTTTACCAAATTTTATCAAATTTTAAAAATAATATCTTGACTTTACATACATACATATCATCACGCCAAGTCCCTAACGGGGTAGGCAGAGAGTATAGAGCGCCAGTTCTCTCTAGACTTACATACCTCTTTCGCTTCGTCCACATTCATCAGTCTCTTCATACATGCTCGTCGGTTTCGAGTACTCTTAACGTTCCCGTCCTTCAGAGTCCGATCTATTTGATCCAGGTAGTTGGAACGTGGCCTTCCTCTGCCTCTTCTTGCACACACTTTTGCTTTGTATATCTGTTTCGTCAATCTTTCTTCACTCATCCTTTCTATGTGTCCAAACCAACGTAACATGCCTTTCTTCATCTTTACAATCACGCCCTCATTCACGCCAGTTGATTTGCGAATCTCTTCATTGCGGATTCGATCTAATATCGTTACGCCGCACATTTTTCGAAGAGATCGCATCTCGACTGCATTCAAGCTATTTTCATACTTCCTCTGACATACCCAGGATTCGCTGCCATACAATAAGGTAGGTACCAATATCGCGTTGTGGACAGCAACTCGAGCATTCTTGCTCAGACTTTTACTGCCCATCAACGCCGACATGGCCCCATTCACCTTATTTCCGGCAGTTATCCTTCTTTCAATATCTTTTTCATACTTTCCATCTCGTGTGAACATGCTTGACTTTATATATATATATATATTTAGTTATTGTTCATATGTACTCATTATCTATGTAGATATATACACAGAGATTATATATGTATACAGAGACAGTAATCAAGCAGTTATATTTTTCTTTTACCACCAAGTTGCCAAACAAGCATTCCGGCTGATGCCAAGCGGTAAGCTTGCAATACCAAGAATATCGTCCGCGCGTTGCTGACCCTGCATAAATCTTTTACCACCCTTGAAGTACGCCATGCACTTTTTATGGATATCTTCACTTTCCATAGTCTCTAAATTTGTTATCTATGTATATATTTAGATTATATTTGTACACTTGACAATGTTTATGCTAAAGTACATCGTTTGAGTACTTAGTTCGTGAATGCTTAACAAACCCTACACACTTTTGGGTTTATGATATTACTAGCTGTGCCCCGCGTAAAAATCGATTTGATTGTTTTTTTTTTGTAATATAAAAGGATCCCTTTAGAGAATATGTGTAGAAAGTTTCATGATGATCGGTTAAGTTATTTTTACTCGAAAGCGAATCAAACTTAATTTCACATTTTTAATACTATTAGTAAGGATTTAGGATTTTCATGTTTTAATTAATTGTCAGGTGGAGTGTAGCCTGGAGTTCCTCGGGCTGGTCATCATGGAGAATCGCCTCAAAGGTGCCACCACGGGCATCATCAGGGAGCTGAAGGAAGCCAACATACACGTGGTCATGATCACCGGTGAGTCCATACAATTTCCATAAATGTTTAACGGAGACATGCATATATATATCGAGTTCCTCATTTATCATCATCGGCTTACGTACCTCTTTCGGTTCACACATTCATCAATCTCTTCATACAACTTGGCGTTTTCGAGTACTCTTGACGTCTTTCATCCTTATAATGTGTTACAATCAAAATTATTTATTGTGATGGTCACGGGCTCGACTCTAATCGTCTCAATTATTTTTCCAATACATACCAGGTATGACCATCGGCTTTTAACCCGCCGCTAAAATTAAAAGGATTAGATTTTTTTAGCACAGTGATTAGTCACACCAAAAGCTATACGGTGAAGGAAAACATCGAGAGGAAACCTGCATACGTCTGAGAAGACATTCAAAGCCGTATGTATAGTCGAGCTTGAGTAACGGCGATGGACTCGCCATCTGTCACGTTGGCACCTAATATACCTCTGGCGGAAAGTGGGCGTGTGGGTGTGTGGGGTGTAGGCAGAGGTGTATAGGTAATACCTATACACCTCTGCCTACCCCTTCGGGGACCCTTGTGGGAAGGCGTGAGGATATATATTATATTATTTTTTTATTTTTGACTGAGCTAACTATAACCATAATAATAAAGAATCAACTTGTCTCTTTATAGTTCTACGATATATTTGACTTTGATTCAATGAAAAGTTTTTCTTTTATGTATTAGGCCTAGGGTGAGTTCCAGAAATATGCGCTTAACCTAACAATGGCCACCGAAGACCTCCAACCTGTCACTATGCAATTTTCAATTAGTCATACATACAGAGCATCTCAATACCGACTGACGACCGTCTGGTCTAGTGGTTAGAGCTCCTGACTGCGAAACTTGAGGTCGCGGGTTCGAATCCCGCTGAGGGCAGATATTTGTGTGATGAACACGAGTATTTGTACCTTAGTCTTGGATGTCCTATGTAATTATGTATATATATATATATATATATATATATATATATATATATCTATATAACTAAATATATCGTTGTCTAGTTACCATAACACAAGCTTTGCTTAATTTGGGACTAGGACAATTTGTGTGGAATTGTCCCAGGTATTTATTTATTTATAATAGCGTGAGATAGATAGCGTACATCGACACAGTAATAGAAAGAAACCTAAATAGTTGCCAAATGATTTGAAAAGAGTAACTATAGTAGAGTTTCTTTATTATAGAGAGTAACCATGTTGTTTCTTGCCGGTTCTTCTCCATGGAAACGACCCGAACCGTGCACCTTTTTCGAAGTTTTATTAGTATCCTTCTAGGTCTATGTGAAATAAATATATTTTGATTTTGAAACTATGTATGTTTGAAATAATTAATGGCACCAATTTTGTATATTCAACTAAAAATCTTAATTCTCTGTTTGTGTAAGGTGACAACGTCCACACTGCGGTGAGTGTGGCCCGAGAGTGCGGCATCGTGGCGAGTGGCGAGCGGCTGGTGTCGCTGGTGGCGGGCAGTGGGCCCGACGGTCCCCACATCTACTGCGAGTCCACTTTACATGGGGTACACTCAACTTATCGATCTCGTATACATTTTGTGATCTGGCAAGATCTGTAGGCATATAACTGATATAGATAGTGCCATCCACGAAGACGCGCCGTATCAATTTTAAGTCGAGGGGTCACGGGATGCGGGGAGTATGACCAGTCTATTAATTGTAGTGTGCGTGTGCACTCATAGGTAATTAAGTATGTACCGATAATACTCAAACATTAGTGGAAGGCTACACACCTGCACTATAAGCTATAGGGAAGATTAGTGTGGCGCGTCTTCGTGAATGGCACTATCTATAACTCGCCTTTCCACAGGGGCAGGCAGAAGTGTATAATATTCATACACCTACTTACTACTATACGCCGGAGATAATTTAGGTACCAACGTGACACATATAATTATAATTCGGTGCGCAGGTGTGTGTCTGTAATTCCTATCGACACCAACACCTACTATTACATTATTGTTATTGTATATAAGAAGGTCGAAGTCCTTGTTAGAACTCTTAGATTAGAAATCTTGGGTAATCAATAAATGATAGAATAAAATGTTCCCTACAGGCACCAGTGGGTGGGCGCACTCCCCTGCGGCGCCCGAGGCCGGCGCCCAGCGCGGGGCCCGCCCTCACGGACGCTGAGGCGGGGCCCCGGGAGCCCCGGTACAAGGTCGTCATGACAGGAGATACGTGGAAGGTTCGCAAAAATACATTTTATACTTAACTTAAAACGCTTTAAATTTAACTTCATCAGTTGAATTTTCTCTGAATTCAAACATATCTTAATATTAATTATTCATAATAATCTATATCTGTGACAATTTATATCCAATAGGGTTCAGTAGATTTGTTTTCAGCTATCATGTGTAAACTGACTGATGAAAGTGTATGAAGCGAAGGAGGTATGTAGCTCTATAGGTTAGTGCTTTACTCTCTAGGTCTACTAATACTCTAATAATAGACATGTAGTATGTATGTGTGAGTTATGTGACCGTTCCGCCTACCCTTTGCGGGAAGGCGTGATGGTATATATATATATATATATATGTGTGTATGTATGTATTTACAGGTGCTGCGCGAACATTACCCAGAGATGGTGGGTGCAGTGGCAGAGCGCGGCGCGGTGTTCGCGCGCATGTCCTCCGACCAGAAGCAGCAGCTGATCGTGGAGTACCAGGCCTTGGGGTACTACGTCGGTATGTCATCATTAAGCATTGTTATCCCGGGATGACCCTACACACACATATTATACTTCACACGTTTTCCCTTGTACACATTCCTTCGGCGTTCCTCCCACTCCTAGGCATCTTGAGTCCTTAACATATACTTCCCCCCGCCCTCGTCACACACCTCCCGCGTTCCCCCTTCATCTCGTGTGTGTGTGTGTGTGCGTGCGTGCGTGCGTGCGTGTGTGTGTGTGTGTGTGTGTACACTTAGCCTCCTACCACAAGCTCTTACCAAATGAGTGTGTGTGTACACTTAGCCTCCTACCACAAGCTCTTACCAAATGAGTGTGTGTGTACACTTAGCCTCCTACCACAAGCTCTTACCAAATGAGTGTGTGTGTACACTTAGCCTCCTACCACAAGCTCTTACCAAGTGTGTGTGTGTGTGCGCGCGCAGGCATGTGCGGCGACGGCGCCAACGACTGCGGCGCGCTGCGGGCGGCGCACGCGGGCATCTCGCTGTCGGCGCTGGAGAGCAGCGTGGCGGCGCCGTTCACTGCGCAGGCGGCCGACGTGGTGTGTGTGGCGCGCGTGCTGCGCGAGGGCCGCGCCGCGCTCACCACCAGCTTCGGCGTGTTCAAGTTCATGATCGCCTACTCGCTCACCGAGTTCTTCTCGGTCGCCTTCCTCTACTACTTCGACTCGAACCTGACCGACTTCCAGTTCTTGTACATCGATGTCGCTCTGATCGTCAACTTCGCCTTCTTCTTCGGCATGACCGAGGCGTACACCGGCCCCCTGTGCAAGATCCCCCCGCTGACGTCGCTGCTCGGCCTGGTGCCGCTGCTGTCGCTCCTTGTCCAGCTGCTGCTGATCGCCGCGGCGCAGTACCTGAGCTTCCTCGCCCTGTCGTGGTTCCCGTGGTACGTGCGGCATACGTTCGAGGGGGAAGATGCCAACGAGTGCTGGGAGAACTACGCCATTTTCGCGATGTCCATGTTCCAGTACATCATTATGGCCGTGGTGTTCAGTCACGGCTCCCCGTACAGGAAATCGGTGGTCACGAACAAACAGCTTATGTTCAGTGTTTTGGTCATGACGGCCATTTGTGTGTACATTGCCGTTGCGCCGGCGCAGTGGCTCGCCTCCTTCCTCCAATTGAGAATGCCCAAAGATACCCTTTTATCGTATATCATATTGGCTCTTGCGTCCTTCAATTTAATTATTGCGCTGTTCTTTGAAAGATTCGTCATTCAACACCTTATGGAAAGGAAGCAGATGATACCGAAGTTCCTAAAAGAGAAACGTGTTAGGAAAACGCCACATCTTACGCTGAAAAGGCAGTTGACGGATATGGACTATTTGGATTGTGACGTAGGCGTTAATTATGTCGAAGAAACCAACGGCCAGTGCGATGGCCCGAATAAACATAGCTGATCGCCACTGTGTTGTTTGCCGCGTTTTAAATTGTCATTTTTGAAATTGGAACGTCGTGTGAAAATATTGTGACTCGTATAATGCTTTCTTTCTTTCTTTTTTTTATTCTTAAGCTCGAGATACTTTAAATGATGTATACTGACTACAATACATTTAGGTGACGCATAGAACAAATATGTAGATGAATTTGTGACATTCTTATTATGTTATCGTTAATGACTAATGGATTTTACATTTTTTACATTTTCTTGATATTTAACAATATTTTGCATAGCATAGAATTTCATATCAATTATAGACTAACTGTGTGGATTGCAAATGTAGCAACGATCATGTTTTCGAAAGATATTTCTTTAATTATATTTGAATATCTTTATATCCCTTGCGAATGGTGTGCTGAAATAATGTATTTCTGTAGAGAAGAAATACATACATATCTGCAAGTGTGTTGCAAACGTCCCTAGGCGGCGGTATCCGCTTACCATCAGGCGGACCGCATGCTTGTTTGCCACCCAAGGGGTATAAAAAAATATCATCACGCCGACTGCCTAACGGGGTAGGAAGAGAGTATAGAGCGCCAGTTCTCTCTAGACTTACATACCTCTTTCGCTTCGTCCACATTCACCAATCTCTTCATACATGCTCGTCGGTTTCGAGTACTCTTGACGTTCCCGTCATTGAGTGTCCGATCGATTATAAGAAATATTTGATATATTTGCATTTTGGAGTTGATAGTCACATTACCCTCAGTGTTATTCGCAGGTTCAATCCCTCCTGAAGCCAATTGTTACCTTATTATTAAAATAGTATTAACATAATACGTATATAATTACTCAATGTAAGTGTGTATTTCAGTAGCCGTTAGAGCGTATTGCTCTATAGCAACGACATTTTCTGACAAGCGATTATATAATGGTCGAATATCTAGAGAATAGCCAATAACTGTGTAAGACACATACCTACATATAGATAGTGCCATCCACGAAGACGCGCCCCACTATTCATCCTCATAGTTTATAGTGAAAATGCGCAACCTTCCACAATTTTTTGATTATTATCGGTACACACTGATTACCTATGAGTGCACACGTACACTACCATTAATAGAGTCGGGTCTTACTCCCCGTATCCCGCGACCGCGACTAGTAATTGGTGGGGCGCGTCTTCGTGGATGGCACTATCTATACATACATATCATGATGCCGAGGCCCTCGAGGGTTAGCTAAGATATTGTGTAAGATTTAATTTTCAACCTAGAGAAGTGTCCCGTGATTTAAGCAAATATATTTTTATTTCATCTGCTGAGATTTATGTAGGGATTTCAAAACATTCTCATACTTTATAGAAGAGTTTTTTTAGTTATCATGGAGTTTTTATGTATCCATTATTAACTCTGAGATAATCTAATCTTCCCTCTTTATAATATTTGTGTATATAGGATATTAATATATTAACGTAGGTATAAGCACAACTTGTGATAACGAACGAACGTACACCTAACAGTGCCTTACTAATAGTTAAGGGATGCGACATTCCTAATTAAGTGCTGTCTATAAGACAGTTTTTGAAACTTCACACCGTATGTAACTATAGCTAGCCATCCACGAAGACGCGCCCCACTATTCTTCCCTATAGTTTATAGTAAGTGTGCAACCTTCCATTATGTGCACACGCACACTTAAATTAATAGACTCTGGTCATACTCGCTGCATTCCGCGACCCCGTTAAATAGAAATCGGTGGGGTGCGTCAACGTGGATTACATTATGTTTAACGATTTTGAATCATAGAGTAGACTGCACAGAGTTTATAATAGCTTAAGATTAATGTACTAATTGTCCTGAATGTTCACACACACCGAGAACTTTTAAACCTTTAGGTGCTTAACGTCATAAATATGTTTTAAAATTGAAGTTCTATGATTTGACAATTGTAATTTTGTATTGGTATTGTGACTCGCTATTGCGCTACAAGGCATGCTGATACGTCGTCTAGCTCTGTAACTGGAATATATCCTCAAGCTTCCCACAAGGGTCCCCGAAGGGGTAGGCAGAGGTGTATAGGTAATACCCACACACCCACACACACCCACTTTCCGCCAGAGGTATATTAGGTGCCAACGTGACAGATGGCGTGGAATATAAGGACTCCATAATGTGTCGAGCAGCATACGGCGCAAGCTTATATATATATATATATATATATATATATATATATATATATATATATATATCTATCAGTGGCGAAGCGTCCTTAGAACACGATTCCTATCGGCTTCCCTTGGCAGATTCGCGCTCATATACGACTATTCTATGTAGTCATAAGCGACATAATTACATTGCGCCCTTTGTAAAAATATTCTCCAATAAGCTGGATACAAAAACGCAATGTATATGAAATCGCGCTAACGCACACATACACGATTTCACGTAGTAGGCGGCTGGGGAACTCGCTCGTAATATTGAATGATATTGAGAATTCAAATAGTTAAAATGTATGCAATTCACGCACACATAGACATTACTACCACATCCAACCATTCGTCGATATAACAGCGATTATAAGCCGATCTCAGATAGCCTCCAATCTTTAATTATTATGTGTTAAGGTTTCGTTTCGCTTGAAAAGTTTCGACCAATCAAGAGCAATTTCTTCCGCGACAAGCATTGGCGACAAGCCGGTGTCATGACCTGACATTATTGCGCGCGCATTTGCACGGATTGTTTTGTTATGCTAATTTATCTATTGTAATAAATGTTGTAGTAATTGTTGTGGTTTAAAAAAACGAAAGTAGTGAAATTTTACTTGCCAAGTGTTGTCACAGTGTTTGTTTTGTTTCACCGTAAAGGTTTGTTTGTTTATTTTTGTTTCTTGTCGTCACGTAGTCCGTTAGGTGAGAAATGGCGGCGGTAATCTTTTATCATACTCGACATGCACTGTTCATATGATACCAGTAATGTCATGTGTGGTGAAGGTGGTGAACACTAACAACTGTACAGCAAGCATGTTCTGTCGCATGGAAAAACTGCATACAACGCAACGCAAGCCAACCCAACCATACATAACATTTCGCCGTAGAAAGGTGAACTAACACTAATATATGGTATGTAATTTATTGCATTTTTTTTACAAGTTAAGATATGACGTTTTGCTTATTCACGCGTTAGCCATTTTTTTGGTCCGGCTTTACCTTTCTTTTTTTTCACCCCACGCCACTGAGATATATATATATACATATATATATATCTTTGAAAGTCAAAATGCGATTCTTAGCTGTGAACGCGTATAACTCTTAATTATTACATATCATAGTAATAATAACATAATAATAATAAAAAAACATTATGGATATCAGTGTATATTTCAACAATATTAAAATACAGTATTAAGTTAATTTAATTATGTTAAATATATACCGTCGCACGTATTACACAATGTGATCTTAAATTACCATTCAACAAATATTTTAAAAGTATTTTTTTTATTTAAGGAATATATTTTATGTAAAGATGAAATTAATTAAAATTATAATAGTGTTCTTGGCGTTTCCTTTCTGCCTGTGAGACTTAAACCTGGTGGATATGCGCGGTCGGTTCGACAAGTCCCTCGACGAGAACACTAGAGCAAGTCTTAACAAATAGTACACTTGTGTTAATATATCCTCATATGTGTATTTCTTTGAAAATAATGTGGAATGTTTAAAAAATAATTTCTTCATACTTATCACCAATTTATTTATTTCATTCATTACAGGATAGGCACGAAACAACAATGAAACTACAATGATTCGCATTAATATTTTATTACTTACTAAAAAGCAATAAATAGATTTAACGTAGACTATATCAATAAATTAACATCGTAACTTTACAGATTATAAACCTTCTTATTTGGCATCACAGTACATCCAGAATTATTTGATAGGGTGTGCCTATACATTATTTAAATCTTGGTACACTGAATTTCAGCCTTTTCAAGACCTTTCACCTTTTGAACTATACAAAACTTCAATATGAATAATAATTGCCTTGATTTATTTTAAACAAAGCTTCAGTAGAACGAACTTTTTCAGCGTATCTATGTATGCCTGATTTGGGCCTCACGTCCATCTTTGACACATGACAGATAGCAAGTCCTTCAATTTCTTCTCAAATGTGTGAAGGTTTCCTCTCTATGTTGTTTTCCTTTACCGTAAAGCTCGTGGTGTGACTTAATACTGTCCTTAAGTTCAGAAAAACTCCAATGAGTTTTGTTACTGTACCAATGTACAGTCAGGGTTTACAGCCTGCAAACTTTCTGTTGCAGGCAACTATTCGAACTACTCGTCCATCCCGACTGGACATTTATGCGACATCTATAAATCTGTCTCTCAAACTTAAATGATGACTGCTACGTAGGAATTTTCATTCATATTTCATCCTATATATACCCATATATGATATAAGTTAAGTTGTTTTTAGAGAAAATCAGACATAGAGCTACTTAAAATTGCCGCAAGACAATGCGTAATATGTTCAAATATGCATAATATGTTCAAATTCATGTTTTCATGTATTTGTATTCATATGTTGTTACTTTCGGTTTGCAAGATAATGAACAAGTTTTTATATATGTGGCCAGAATCAAGTTGTATTTAAATATAGCACGTTCTCTATTCTCTATTGATAAGTGTCAATTAAACTGGCGTTCGTTTCATACAGCCCGTACTGTCATTCAATAACAGCTTTTGAATTGAATTCGAAAACTTTCAATCACATTGAAGTTACCTAATAAATTATATATTTAGTGTTTCCATTATTTTTATTTA
The DNA here is from genome assembly GCA_016069955.1 of Drepana arcuata. NCBI lineage: Eukaryota > Metazoa > Arthropoda > Insecta > Lepidoptera > Drepanidae > Drepana > Drepana arcuata. Next base: position 157,845 of record JACCPG010000178.1, read on the forward strand.
TTCTATTGTTTAATATTCTGTAGGTACACACACACCCATACCACAAAGGACCCAAAAGACACAATTTAACGTTAAGAAATGACACAGATAAAATTTTGAAACAATCAACACGCAAATCTCTAAAATGCAATTATATATCCAACAATACAAAACATACATATAGTGATTTAAATATACAATAATAGTATCTCAAACGACGTAACATCTAATATAATATGTCGTACATTATATTATATTTAAAAATAGCCTTACAAATATCGGTGCAAGGAAGATTTAATATATTATCTTTTGAAAATGTTGTGAATTGATTATAATTCGCAACGTATCGATAGTTCATTAAGAAATGGACCAGCATCATTCGATTATAAGAGTATCAAAGCAAACGCGGTGGGGGTGTTTATCATTGTACTTGTGTGGTATTTGATTTAAATATATTTTCGTCTAAATACATATTTCATTGGCCACCACTATGAAAAGCACCTATTAGTTTTGAATCTTTAATAATTGAGCCATTTAAGATATTCTTTATTCATTCCTTTTATTACCTACTGAGCTTCTGGAATCCATGCCCTCACAAAATCTTTATTTGTATATTAAATTAAAACACAGTATGAAGTACATGAAACCAAACTATTAATTAAGATTAAGCTGCCAATCTAGGGTTTCCATACACTTAACTGAATAGCGAAAACATGATAGCAATTACCTTCAAGATTCTTATAGTTGGCAAGTCAAATGCTTTTATTTCTTTCTGGAATAGGTAGTTACTATACTATATTACTTCGTACATGTAATTTTTCAAAATGTGTTTTTCGAAACTAAACCAAGTGTTTTTTTTATATTTTGGTATGAATAAAAATTAGAATTTCAGAATGTTCTAAAAGTAGGTATCAAATATTCAGTATTAATTTAGTATTATGAATATAATCATATAATGTTCAGAGAGGAACGGTTGCGTAAATACAGGTAAGAAAACTCTTAAATGGCTTTTTAAAATAATTGCTCTCGGACCAGACCACATTTCTACTGACAAATAGTTACCATTACATATCGACAATAATCAAGTTAATTATTACACATATTAGATTTGAATTGTCAAATTTGTTTTTAAACTTATGTAACTACCTATGTCACCTATGGTAACATTATTTTTACACCATCATATGGTAATTTAAAGAAGCAAATAGGGCCCCGAATAACTAAACTTGACATATTCGAATGACACCTGTCAATTCAACGCGCGCAATTAATGTGACAGCGTGATTCGGGTATGTCAAAATTTAGTCTAAACTTAATATTAAATCAATAGGGCCAGTCTAAATAGAACACATTCATTTGGAATTGGGACATAAGGATGGTGTCATCTAGGATAAGCATGCAGAACTAGAGTTCAAAATATCCTGACTACTTTCACACACTCCTTTAATTACAATTTGAGACAATTTTAACACTTCATTGCAGACCAATAGTTAAACTCTAGATAACTATCTATCGCCTAACATTTCTGAAGTCGAAACGCGAGTTAGTCTGTTGACTCGTTTATAAAGGAAATCCAAGAAATCGAGTCGACAAATTATCTAGTGGCTAGTAGGTAGAAGTAGAAGCCAGTATAATATGTAATTATCAGGTACTGGCTTCTATAAAAGTACAGATCAGACCGTTCATTGGTGGAAGCGGATCAGAGACAAATTGTCAAGCTTTACCTGATGGTAAGCTCTGATGAGCTCTCGAACCTATGTATAACCACTGTTGACATCTTAAACAATTTTAGTTACAGCGCATCAGCGATTGTACGCTTTTCCTTGACATTGCTTTTCTCCAAACATTCTTAGATGGCTACAAGAATATTAGGCGATAGATCCAGTTACTCTGGTTAAATCTAACCTTATTACATAACGTAGATTTGAAGCGGTTTGTGGCGTCGATCTTCATGTCCGCGTTCATGGGTTGCGACGTAATTTGGAGAAAAAGCTGTAACATTAATGTTGATCAAAAGTTGTGAACAAAAAACGTAAATTGTGTACGAAGAGCAAGCGTAAGGACATAAAGCCCCAGATGTATCAATAGCCCAGCTAGATACCACCGTTCCTTGAAAGGTATATCGAATTGTGTTATCTAGTTAATAGATATCTAGATTTATCTGTGTCTGCTTTTTTGTTTTTCGCAACTTAAGATCCCGTGTTTAATTTCAGTCAATATATATGCTTATATATAACAAACTAGATTTGACTCCTTGGATATTATATAGTGCGTTTTGACGTAGGATCTTTTGAATTGTGTCCGACTGGTATCTAGTTAGAGCAACGGTAATAAAATAAAGTTACTTTACGCATAAGCTCAAAACATTAATAAAATAATAGGATGCCATGCACATAAGTAAATATACGAAATATGACGGATATTATCACAATTTTTTCAATACGTTTGGAAGATATATATATATATATATATATTTAAATTTTTCCGATTATCAAAAGTTTACGGATATATATATTTCTGAGCGCCTTGAACATTTTAGTTGAAGACCGCCAAAACCGCTGGACCGGTGCGATGTTTTTTTTAAGGTAATCTTCATTGAAATTAAAATGTGGACGTCTTCATGCCGACGTATCGCATGTGAACAGTGATAATATTTGTCAAAAGTAACTTAAATCTAAAAAGCGGCAAACAAAACTTACCACAGGGTACAAATAAAGGTGCTCGTGAATAGTGCAAGACTAATGTCTATGGCCGATGGTCCTATGAGTTCTGTATGGGACGGCAGGCAGGCATATACTATGGTGAAGCGATTGTGCTGATGTTTAGTGAAGTGCTATGCTATGCATATCACCGCTCTATTCGCCATTATATCTAAGACTAATAAACTACTTGATTTTAATGCTTGACTTTGCCAAATCTACTATTTTGTATAATTAATAGTAGTCAAGACGTAAGAAATGTTTAAACAAAAGGTCTAGTATTTTAATATTACGTTTTGCTACTGTGGTTACTTACAGTATAAAAATATATAAATCTTCTTAAAAAAAATTTATAACATAAAGTATTTCAAGCAAAAAAAGTACTCTAGTTCTTGTGCTTCTTGTATATTTAACTGATTTATTTTGATGAGCTCTAATTGTTTCTTGATCATTTGTCAATAATGTATGAGAAGGGATGTCAGTGACTAAATACATATCAGCTATTACAAGCGCCTAATTTGGGGCTGGTAGACTTAGTGTGAGAAAAAAAATCATTTAAAATAACACTATTTATAATTATTTCGTCAACAATTAAATTGTTTTATTCATTAAACATGTACATAATAGTGCTTGTGACAATACATTTTATAAATAAATTAACTAGCAGATCTATTTGTATTGAAACTTTTAGGTATTCGATAATAGAGTAATTTACGCGTTTGTGAAATGCTCGCATAATACATATTTAATTTACAAAGCTGTAGACTATGCAAATGAAACAGATAAAATAAATTATGCAACATAAAACTGAGATTGGGACCATGTATCTCTATAAATAAATACTTAATGAAATAAATAATATAAAATGCAATTTCTTATTTCAATAAAGTGCAACAAACTTTTGTCAATGATTAAAACAGATCTGATTAAGTCCAATTAAAATATGTTTCAAAGTAATTAATATCGATCGAGGTACAGGCAAGATTATAGACACACAATAACTTTGTATAAAATGATCTCTTATATAAATTATTAAACTTGTAAAATATTTTGATTGTTAAAACACGCTTACATTATATATTAAGATTCGATTTAAGATTTCAATTTGTAAAATAACATCGAGAGAGTGATTTCTTTGAAATCGATACTACACGAGTTAGTCGATAGTGGCAACTAATAGTAAAATTGTACACATAATAAAAATAATTGTACTCTATGGTACACGACACGACAAGTCGTTGCAAACGTACAAATAATCTCTTTAAAAATAGAATCGAATAATTTCACTGGAACATTTTAATTTGACAAATTACGTCACATTTTACAGTGCACCTTTGTAACAAAGCGGTTGTTTCAGAAATATATGCTTTGAAATAGATGATGAAAAATTCTCGATTAAAATTTTGTTTCATAAATAAATATATCAATGGGAGATCAAAGTTGTTCAATTTCTCAATTCGACTATTTCAAGGTATACACTCGACTAAAGTAGTTCTATGAAACAACCGAGTTGTAGCGGGATAATAACAATAATAAATAGTAAATCTAAAAACTATATCATACATCGTTCAGCGTTCGCAGTTCGTTCGCCTGTGTTTATTTCTTCCTCCTTAACTTCGGTATTCTGTAATGCGGTGCGAGTGAAGTTAGAGGCAGGCAAAGTGAATGACGACATTATACGGTTGGTTGGCTTTATAGGCTATATATATAGGTATATAAAATTGAAAAATAAAAGTTTATATTTATGTTTTTTCATACCCGATAGATTTTTTTATTTTTGAATTGAACGCACAGATCTATGAATTGAATGTAGACCTAAGTTTCAGTCGGATTAAATAAGCTATCAAATGAAAGCTATATTGATCAATAGATAGGCTATTTGACATTTAGCTACGGCTTAGGACCCTATTAAAAACTAGGCTCAAAGGCCGTAAAACGGCCCTGTCTAAATAATCCGTTTAATCATGTATGTTATATTTTGTCGCTAGATAGACCTGTGCTGTTTTTAAAATAAGATGGCGATAGTTACATTCTATAAATACTTTTATAGGTATTCATCAAATCCCAGTGCGTTCCGGGATATCTTTGTTAAAATAACTAGATAAAAATTAGATAGGGCTTCAGATTTTTATAGGTTGGGAAAAACCCTTGGTTACCTTCGCCTCTGCTCAATCTCTTACCTATAGAGGCCTTAAACGAAAACCATAAGGCACAGTTAAAATGCCACTGATAGGCATATATTAGGAAAAGTATTTTTTTTTCACGCTTTGTTTCAATGTAACAATGAGAATGTGATTTAGCTTAGTGCTCGTGCGTGCCATTATTTACATCTGTTCACGATTCCATGGTGTGTGATTCTTGCGATGCTATAGATACATAATATATATTTAGAATACATACCCAGAACTCTTCTTGTGTGGTGACGCCTTCTCTGCCTTAGATTTTTCTGACTCCAGTAGTTTAGTGCTCGAATCTTTCATGAATCCTGGATGAATTGAAGTTATTCTTTATAAAAAGTAGTTAAAATTTTTTTAAGAAAAAAATAACTACTTTTTTTACTCGAGAATTTCAGCGATAAAATAATAATAAGAATGCCAGAGACCTCGTCATGAACTAAGCAATGCTTGTATCAGACAACTATAGATAGTCAACTACTATATAGAAAAAATTAAAAAACAAAGATTGTAAGTAGTAATCCGACTGGGCACAATGAAATGAAGCAAAACAAAACATTCCAAGTTGTTTTTTTTTTACCAAATTTTTGCAAAAAAATCTGCTCCATTGATAAAGTTTAACCAAGCATAATGTAGAATCTAAAACCTCGTTTCAGAGTCAGTATTACGACTAAGAGTTACTAATCCCTATATTAATGTTGTAATTCTGTATATTTGGATCAATTTGCTTTATTTCATCCGCGTTGAAATACGTTAGTTGCAATATCCTATAACTTCTAGAAGACAACTATTACATATGTATGTTCTGTAAATAGCAAAGCAAAAGTCTCACCTTTGCCTGAAGATCCGAACACTGAATTGCCCAAATCGTTAAGATTGCTGGTGAAATTGTCTGCTTCACTGGCGAAAGTCTCGACCACAGCCTGGTGCGCCCCTACCGCACCCTCTACTACGTCTTCCCTGACTCCCTCAAGCCTCGCCCCAGCCTCTTCCAGACCATCTTTAGCCGAGCCCTTGACATCCTCCAACTTATTGTCAGCAGACACTTGGAAGCCCTCGAAAGAATCTTTAACATTGGAGAACAACTCCTTCGATCCACCTTCAATATTGCCTTTCACATCACCAAAGCATTCACGCGCGGAATCGTCCAAGCTGTCAAAAGTGTTGCCAGCAGAACTCTGGAAGCTATGCAATGTATCCTGAGCAGAGTTTCCTACGCTGTTTACGTCGTCCTTAAAGTCCGCGTATGTATCGCGCGTTGAGCTTTGTAAGTCCTCCCATGTGTCTCTCGCTTCGCTCACTCTGTCCTTAGCCGAACTTTCGACCTTATCGAAAGCACTCAAGGTCGAATCTTGTACGTGATCGAACGCTTGCTTCGACGACCTTTGCAAATCAGTCGCTTTATCGCTTGCAGCTTGTGAAATGATTTCAAAACTGTCTTTGCTTGATTTCTGCAAGTCGTCAAAGTGATCGTTGGCTTTTGCTTCTAATTCTGCTTTTTTGTCAACAGCAGCATTAAGTTTTTCTTCAGCTGTTTTTTTAATTTCGTCCGTCGTTAGTTCTGCCTCTTTTCTTATCCTCTCTAATTCACTTTGTGCCTCGTCCCTCTTGTTTGAGAAAGCCTGTCCAATTTCAATCCCTTTGTTCTGAATTGCATTTCCAAGAGCTTGGGTATTATCTTGAACTGAACCGAAAGCTTGGCTTGCTGTATCACTGACCGCATCTCTTATTTCGTTGGTTTTACCTTGGATGGCGTCCTTGAAATCACTCGCTTTGTTAGCAACATCGACGGTTTGAGCCTGAATTACATCTTTAGTGTCACTTAATTTCATGGCAACTGCGTCATTTATTTCAACAGACTTGTCGTGGAAAGCAAGTTCCGCGTCATTCACTTTTGCCGCAGCAGCGTCTTTCACTTCATGAATGACATCTGAAGCATCACTTATTTTATTTGCAACTGCTTCCTTAGCACCAATTGCTTTGCTTGCTACAGCATTTTTAGCATCGCTTACGTTGGTAACTATGGCATCTGAAAGTTCAGCGCTTTTGTTTTGTATAGCAGCTGTGGTTTCCATAGCTTTCTCTTTCACATTATCTTTAACCTCTGTCGTTATGGCAGTAGCAGTGTCTTTAGCTTGGCTAGTTTTATCAGCAACTGCGTCTTTGATCTCGCTTGCTTTATCTTTAACTGCTGTGGTAGTCTCATGAACTACATCTTTTATTTCATTTGCCTTGTTGTCTACAGCGTTTTTAATTGCGATTGCTGTTTCATGCGCGTTATTCTGGATGTCATTCGACTTATCAACGATGGCATTTTTAACTGCACTGGTTGTATCTGCGAGCTTGTCCTTGCCTTCTACAACTTTTTCTTTGATTTCATTGGTTTTTTCATTTACAGCTGATGTAAAAGCTTCTGATTTTTCTTCAAAGGCTTTTTTGGCTTCTTCTTTTTTATCATGCATTGATTTTTCTACTTCGGATTTCTTATCTTCAACAGATTTTTCAATTTCAGTCTTTTTGTCCAGAATCGATTTCTCAATTTCTCCTTTCTTAGTTTGTGCGGCTTTTTCAAGTTCACCCGCAGTATTTGCAATACTAGATGCCGCATCGTCCGCTCTATTTTTCAGTTCATCTTTAGCTTTTAATGCGTCGTTCTGCAGTTCGTCCTTTTTATCCGAGACTTGATCTAATACATTGTTTGCGGAGTCTTTCGCATCGGCGAGTTTTCCTTTAATTTCCTCTTCGACTTTATCTTTTTCACCAAAGATGTTGTGCACGAGACCAGTAAAAAAGCTTTTACCTTCCTTGGCTTTCTTTTTTGCTTCTTTTTTCGCCTTTTTCGATTTTTCCTTAGCACTGCTAATTGAATCGCTTAAATCATCTTTAATACTTTCTACTGTAGTCTTAATATCTTGTGCCTTGTTATTTAAGCCTTCTTGGATATTGTTAGAAGCATCTACGACTGAATTCATACCATCCTTTGCTTTATCTTTGATGTTAGACTCAACGCTATTAGCTTTTTGCTTAAGTTTTTCACTTGCATTTGCAGCTCCATGTTCCAACTGAACCAATTGTTCATGCCCTCGATTTTTTAATTCTTCGGCCTTTTCTCTTGCAGCGAAATCTAGCTCGTGTATTTTGTTGCTGAAATCGTTTCGAACATAATTGGCATTTTCAGTTACCTTATCCGCCACATCAGTTGCACTCGATTTCACATTTTCAATACCGTCTGCAACATTCGTATGTAATTCGGAAGCCTTGTCATCGAGTTCCTTTTGTGCCTTTTGAGTGGATTCTGTAAATTCCTCCCATTTTCCGCTTCCAGCATCTTTCAAAGTCTGTAATTCTTCCTGGACATTTGATTTCAAACCATGTTCCTTTTCCTTCAAATCTCCTTTGGCTTTTTCAAACTTCTCAAAAACTTCTTCTGTTACTTCGCTGGACTTTTGTTTCAGATTATCTTTCTCTTTTTGTAGCTTATTAAGGCCATCCGTAAAGTCATTGTCTGCCTTTTCAGCGACCTCTTGTAACGTTTCATGCGTAGTAAAGTTGACCTGTTCAATTCTATCGGCTAAGTTTGAAGTCTCCTCGTGTCTATGTTTCTGATCCTTGGCAAATTTGCCCTCGCAGCACCCCACGTAGAACTGGAAAGGATCAGACCGCCTGTTGTAGAGAGGAGTATCAACAGGTTGCATATTAGCGTAGACGTCGTACAAATGATCTGTTTCATCGTGGTCCGCGGCTTTACTATCTTCCTCGTCAACGACTAACTTCGTAGCGTAGACTTTGCTTTCGATATCATCGTCCTCTTTCTCCTGATGAGGCTTCGTACGTAGGTCCTTGAACATGTCATCGACTTTGCCTAACAAATCTTCATTGATTATCCTAGGGGCAGGTTTCGGTGGGGTCTTTTCTTTTTCCTTTGATTCTCTGGGCTTGGGTTGAGGCTTGGTGTCTTTCTCGTCCTCCTTCTCCTCGCTGTGGCTGAACACGTTCTTGACTTTGTCTGCGAGGCCCCCGAGGAAGCCGCCGCCTTCAGACTTCTTCTTGCCTTTCTCTAGTGTGTTCTGAGGGGTCTTGTCCTCATCAGAGTCGAAAGTCGCCTTCGTTTTATTGGAGTCCACGTGTAATGTGCCTCCATTTACTGTAAAATGGATAAATATATAAATGTAGAACGCTTATCGTGAAACAGTTTTACCAATTCCATAAAATAGTAACTAAATATGTGTTTTTTTAAGCTACAAACCGATACAAGCAAACAAACGGGCTAGTTGAGGGCAAACGTTTACCGTCGCAAGCAAATATCAGGTGTATCATTAGAACCTTTTCGAGCTATGTGGGGTGTAGTTGGTGTACTAGAAGTATAGGGACAAACGCATACTCTACTCTTCCTCCTTCCACATCCAATCTATGTACAGTGGTGTAAATTCGGAACTATCCGTAGTTTTACGGTAATATATGAACCCTCTAGAACAGTACTTTTCATGTTCCTGCGTGGAACCTGACGTGGTTACCCAGTTGCATTATGGTCGGTTGACTAGTTAGAACGTGACAGCACAACGCATAAACAAACTTACTTGCGCACATATTATATCTAGTCTCTATGGGATACTCATTACATAGTGGCTACATCATGGCTACTGGCCGTTCTGATGTGTATTTCAAAATAATAAATAATAATAATAATATATATCCTCACGCCTTCCCACAAGGGTCCCCGAAGGGGTAGGCAGAGGTGTATAGGTAATACTTACACACCCACTTTCCGCCAGAGGTATATTAGTTGCCAACGTGACAGATGGCGAGTCCATCGCCGTTACTCAAGCACGACTATACATACGCCTTTGAATACCTTCTCAGACGTATGCAGGTTTCCTTCACCGTAAAGCTCGTGGTGTGACTAATCACTGTACTTAAGTTCAGAAAAACTCATTGGTAAAGTCGGGATTCGAACTTGCGACCTTTGCGTCGCAGGCAACTGCTCGACCCATCGGCCACCACGGCTCTTAATAAATAATAATAATAAAATAATAATTAAGCTTACCTTGTGGCTTGGCATCCCCGTCGTCTTCTGTATCCTTAGTAGGATATTTCACGTCACCGTTCGTGATTATCTTGTCCTGTAACGTAATAATGTGTCAATACAACTTCTCGCAAAGGTACCCAAAGGAGTTAGCAAAGGTGTAACAACACCCTCTTTTATTTGGTGACTTATTAGTTGCAAACGTGACAAATAGAGTCCGTCGCCGTTTGTCAAACTGTATGCAGACTATTACCTACACGCGTATTTAACATTCATCTCAAATATATGGCAGGTTTCCTTTCACCTAGACTCGTGGTGGGACTAATCACTGTACTTAAGTATATGGAAAAAATAGGTACAATCGGGTTTGTAATTTGACTGTGACTACTCAAACCAGGCCGCTATGACTCTAAGTACATTTTTAGATATTTATTACAGGAAGGGTCCATTCGATTGAAATATACTTTTCATACGGTACTCCAAACATCCCGATGATATTGTCCATTCATCAAAATCAGAGTTGCATACGAAACTGCATTGAGCATAGAAAGAGAACAGAGTATGTGTTCAGGTGTATTGAATTGCTTCCTATTACATATATTATACACATATAGTACATAATACATAGTACGGTGAAGGAAAACATCGAGAGGAAACCTGCATACGTCTGAGAACAAATTCAAAGGCGTATGTATAGTCGTGCTTGAGTAACGGCGATGAAGTAAAATATATCTCTGGCGGTAAGTGAGAATGTGTGTATTAACTATACACCTCAGCCTACCCCTTCGGGGACCCTTATGGGAAGGCGTGAGGATATATTATTATTATTATTACATACATGACCATTGACTGGTTTGTCGTGATGGTAAGGCAGAGACGCCGGGCCCAGGCTGTGATTGTGGTCACCCCAGTGGAAGCTCAGCTCGTCCTTAAGGGCGTCGAAACCTTAATAAACAAAAAGATATTTGCTTCTGGTACTTTATTATAAACTTTTTTGTTATTTAATATTTCTGTACCCATTTTGTTACTGGGAGTTTGTACTTGGACTTTGTACTTGGGAGTGGAAACGTCTTTATATATATATATAAATATGTTTCGACCATACATTGTCTCCTTATTACAATGGTAATAGTAAGTATTACCTGACTGGTCCAGGTTGAGGTAGTCGCCCTGGCTCTTGCCGGCGCGGGGCGCGATCCTCTCGGGCAGCTCCACGTCGAGCACGCACGCCGGCGTCTGCGACTGTTCGCCCTTCGCTACCTATTAACATATCAATACATCATCATATCACCACGCCGAGTCTCTAACGGGGTAGGCAGAGAGTGTAGAGCGCCAGTTCTCTCTAGACTTACATATATCTCAGTATCACCACATTAAAAATAATAATAATAAAGCCGTAGTGACCGAGTGGTAGCAATCGCCTCTAACACAAAAACTGCAAAGTCGAATCTCGACATATTGATACGAATTAGTTTTTCTGAACTAAGTACAGTGATTGGTTCCACCAAGAGCTTTACGGTGACGGCAATTAGGTATATTCGCATGAAAAAAAAAATTCAAAGTGAAATTAACATAAGCAAATAGTAAGTAGGTACGCCAACGCTATTACCACGGAAATCGAACCCACCACCCACTTTATCATAATAAGCAGTTAAATCGTCAATTTCCTTTACGGGAGATGATGACATGGCAGGTATTACTAAGCAGCTGATCTTATTTGGCATAAAGTCAAACCTTACACGACTTTGCATATGTTGCATTACGTACAAGTCATTGATATAAACCGTGACATCATATCTCTAATATAAACACACAAACATTCAAATTAGACTTGCCATCTGGCACTATATTATCGGTTATGTGCTTGCGGTTACTGGTTCGATTTCCGCCTCTAACAAATATTTGTGAGCTTTTTTGCAGGCCACTGACAAGTAAGAGCTACGAGTGATGGTAAGCGGTTACCACCGGCTTGCCGACCTTATGTATTTATCTAATATCAATACCATATAGGTATACGTCATTACACGAATCCCTTACGGAACACTTGATGTGTCAGATGGCGAGGGTTGACAAGACTTAGATACGATTTTTGGTCAAACGTATGCCGGTTTCCTAACCGTGTTGTAACTCTACTCTCTTTCTACTCTAGCGTCCATGGGGATATGAGAAAAGCTATATAGAACTGGGTTTCCAAACAGATTTATTAAATCACAGACACATAATCTTTTCAGCTTCTTCGAACCCTGTATATAAACAAACCTGCTCTTTTTCGCCCCAGCCATAGCGACCATGTGCGATCATCATCCATGCATTCCATGCACATATCACTTCGTAATCAGTCTAAAACAAATAGCTAAGGTACCGTACCTTTGGCTCATGCATGAAGTATATCCTTCCGGACGGACTCTCCTCGTGATGTTTGACACGCACCGTGAATTCCACGCGGTTGTCTTTGAAAGCCTAGAATAAAAAAACAATTGAGTACCTATCTCATTATGAACTTAGCTCGTGAAACAAGTGAACAAAATTAAGGCAATAGTCACGCTCTATGTATGTATGTATGTATGTATGTATGTAATAAAGGAATTCACGGATATATAAACATACATATGATCCGTATGTGTATAAGGAATACAGAACCTTATTTCTTTTAAGTCGGTTGAATATAATATATATATGCATATTACAAAAATATATGGATGTGTGACAGCAACAACTCCTTACAAAAAATCTTCGAAGCGGCCTTTGGGTTGCAAAGTAACACATTAATAACATTATTGCAAAAGGATCAAGGGATCGCATTTAATTTACGGCAATCATAATTCCATTCCATTATTCGGAAAAGCAAATTAATCCTTGAGGCATTTTCAAATTAGGCCTCATCGTATTTTTAGGGCATCAAAAATTAAAAATATATTCACAAGGCAATAAACTGACCTCAAAGGTGAACATAGGCTGGCTGCCGGACTTGGTGACAGGTACCAGGTTTCCAGAGAACTCCAAGAACACTTCCTTGCTGTCCAGGAACCGAACCGATGTCGAGTGTGCCACCTCTGTGTAGTGCTCCTGCAATATATACAATAGAGCATTCATCGCGAATCCGACAATGGTGCGGATATTCTGTACAAAATTCGGATATTACATAACACATTAGATAAGATAGTCCATTTTCGTTACTCTTTTGTTCTTAATTTCTTCTCAAATATGTACAGGTTTTTTTCCAATGTTTTCCTACACCGTAAAGCTCGTGGTGAGACTAATCACTGCACTTAAGTTCAGAAAAACTCATTGGTACAGTCGGGATCCGAGCTTGCAATGTTTGTGTTGTAGGTAACTGTTCGAACCAGTCTGCCACTACAGCTTGTATCTGTTAGTCAATGGATTCATATTATGCAGTACTATCCGATATTAGCGGATATTATCCGCAATATCCGCCCCAGAACATCACTACGGCATGACACACTGTGACGGAACATTGCAGTTTCGTTAGCTTTATTTATTATTGGCGCACTATTCGCGTGCATGACACTATGGTGTGAAATTATAAATAGATGTTTGCTATGAAATACAAATAAGTAATCAGTGTTGATATATCACAGGTATGACATTGGTTTCCTCTCGATGTTTTCCTACACCGTAAAGCATAGAACTTAAGTATAGAAAAACTCATTGCTACCTATATACATACGACTTTGAATTTCATCAAACGTTTTGTAGGTTTTTCTTTCACCACACATCATTTGTGAATATGTCTGTCTATTTGTGCAAGTCGAAGCCCCACAATAGTGAAACCGAAATTGAGCCATATATATTTCTAGGCAAATTTTGTTTCACCATCAAGTTTTTTCATAGCAACGGTGGTAACTATAGTTTTATATTAAGATGATGTTACGTTCAATATTCCCTGTGACATTTACGTTGACTAAAATGTTTATAATTGATTTTAATTAATATATTGGTATTGATGTGACGTTCGGTTAAGTGTTTCCTGTGTCAGTTACGTCGAATAAAATATTTTTAATTTGATTTGATCTAAGTCCATCCGTCTTAAATCAAATCGTGGGTTTTTAATTAATGTATTGGTATTTTTTAATTTTTACATACCTGTTGCAGCAACGTGTCGTATGCGTATCGGTCGGTGATGTACATGACGAGCAGACGGCCCTCCAACGCGTCCAAGCGCTTCCCCAACACCACGATGCGCACCTCGAAAGGTACCAGCAACATTTCCCTAAACACCCAAAATACTGCTTTAAGGGTGACGCACAAATTATTAATACTATTACCAAAAAAAGGTAATTAGTTCTCCTGAACGGTTTTTCCTTGAAAACAATGTTAGGTTATTTAAAAATCAATATATGAGGGTCAATAAATGCTCTCTGTGTCCCTTAAGTTTTATTTTACTTTAAATGGTTTCATTTTTTTAATTTTAAAGTTTTAAGTTGTGAAACGTACTAATCGGTTGAATATAATTTAGAAAAACTGAGAAAAATTATTTTAAAGACATCACGTTTGTGACCTGACCTAGTTTTCTTTTAGGATAGCATATTGAAAAAATATGTATCTGCAAATTTTACCTGTATAGTTCCGTTGCCAGTTTGGTGGCGTCGCTCACGTTTTGACAGTTCATCAACCAGAATCTAGGACAATAACGATATTACTGTATTTCTTTTAGAATCATAATGTTGAATAGATTTACAATGCCAAAAGTCGAGATACAAGCAAATTATAAGATCGACCAAAATTGCAATATTTGCAAAGTGCAAAATTGTGGTAACAACTGACATTCTGCAACGACACGTGAAGACGGTGGTAGAAGAGGTGCGTCTGTGGTCACGTCATACAGCAGCACGAGAATGAACGTTACGTACGTGACGAACGTGTGTGTGTGTGTGCATATGTGTGTGTGCATGTGTATGTATGTGAGCGTGTTCGTGTGTACCTGGCTGAGACGGTGGTGGTGAAGGAGGCGCAGTCGTCGGTGAGGGTCAGCGGCGTTGAGCCAGTGACGTCCTCCCACACGGCTCGCGCTTGGCCGCCCATGATGGAGCACAGCAGCCTCAACCCGCCCGCCGACGGCCGCTCGTGCCCGCCCTGACACACACGTAAAAAAATAGAACGACATGCATGTCACGTGAGAGCACCGCTATGCTAACAGCAAATAGATCGAGCGTTCCTTCCTGACAGCACAAACATTCCTTGTGATTTTGGTAACGTTACTCGCCCCAAAAATCCAACACTGTCAGAGAACTATGCTATATACATAAATGATGTCGCCATCTGTCACGTTGGCACCTAAAATATATCTCTGGCGGAAAGTGGGTGTGTGGGTACTACTACCTATACACCTCTGCCTACCTCTTCGGGGACACTTATGGGAAGGCGTGAGTATATATTATATTATTTTATAACTATGTCTGAAGTGATCCGAGGGAGTGCTATGTAGTGAGTGCTATTTGGAGATAGCATAGTCTGAGAGCTGTACCAATTTTTGAGATGTAGCCTATTAGCTTAGCTAGGGGGTTTCGCTACGTACTTGTGGCTGCGGCAGCGGCACGGTGAGCGTGATGGTGCGGTGGAACTTGCGCCGGCGCGGCTCCACTGTGACCACGGGGGACACGCACACACTGCGCGGGAGCACGCGGCTGCACAACGCACTCGACGCACCCTGCGCTTGCAGGCCCACGCGGATGCGCTTGGTGAGCGCCGCCGCCGGGAACTGTGCCTGCACCTGGTGACACGACCCACGTCACCTCCCAACCAACGAACATCACCACGGAACGATGTATCAGAACATGATTGACACCACCAATGACAAAATTAATAGAACAGACAAACCACATCACTTCAGTGACCGATATATTTGAACGTGGTATGTTGGATCGTGGCCTCTTTGGAGGGCTCGTGCTCGACTCGTCGTCAACTCCGTGAGAGACATAAAATATTAACATTGTAATATACAATGAAAAAGAGTGTAGAAGAGGAGGCTGAGTAACACCACGCTCCAACTACTTAGATTAAATCGCTCGCACACTCAAGGATGGGAACGTCAAGAGTACTTAAACCCTGCGAGCGGGTTCGAAGAGACAACGTGAGGATATGATGATCAAGCTTTTGCCTGTTCGAAATCGGACGGGGTCCCACCACGCAATCGTTCGTTACCTGCGGGATGTGCGCGCTGGAGACGGTGCCGCCGTCGGGCCCCACGACGTGCACCTCCTGGCGCACGCGCGACACCACGGCCAGGTAGTGGGGGAAGTCGCACGTCACGATGCGCGTCACACGCTCGCCGCCCTCTCCTAAGGCCTCGCCCGTGTTGCCGTACTCCTGACGCTCGCGCTGGACTGCTTCCTATAAGAACACAAATTGTAGTTCTAGTAACCCTTCAGGGAGCAACATAGAAACTAAAAACTTTGACTATTTTAGGGCTGGCAACTAGTAGTATACAAAATTCTTCCTTGTGGTGAAAACCTCATCAAAATCCGTTCAGTAGGTTCCCAATTCATCGCATTCAAACAGACAGAAAAACAGGGATGCCTTCGTTTGTAAAATCAAGTGTTCCTACTTCCCGTCAAAAGCACTGAGATCAAATAATAGGGGTAGATAGAGGTGTGTAAGTAACACACCCGTTTGTGGCGGAAGGTATATTATAGTTGCCAACGTGACATATGGCGTGTCCATCCCCGTTTCTCAATCACAATGCACATACGCTAGCTTTTGAATATATTCTCAAAAGTATGAGTGGGTGCGTGGGTATTACCTATACACCTCTGCCTACCCCTTCGGGGACCCTTGTGGGAAGGCGTGAGGATATATTATTATTATTGATAAAAGTATGAGTTTCATCTCGATGTTTTCCTTCATTATAATGGTAGTGGAGTGACTAATCACTGTACTTCACTGTACTATCTTTGTATTGCATGCTATCTACTGCTCGACCCATACGCCCACCACGACTTTAAATATGTGTTCTATTACCTGTAGCATAGGGTTGTCATTGTTGTGCAGGTAGTGGTCTTGCCACGTGTCGCCGGTGTCCGAGCGCAGGACGACGATCTCGCGGTCCGGGGAAGACGATGTGAAGATCGGCACTTCGATTATAACAGGCCTGCCGACAAGATATCATTGCATTAAAACTTATTTGTGTAGTAGCTGGCTCGCAACTTCGTCCCCGTGGAATTTAAGAAAAAAAAGTTGTTCTAAAATAAAACTAGAGTTACTCCTTATTACATCAGCTATCTGCCAGTGAAAGTCCTGTCGAAATCGATCCAGCCGTTTCAGAGATTAGCCGGAACGAACAGACAGGCAAGAATTCTGGTATATGTAGATACCGTGTATACATCCATTTGCATTTAGTAAAAAGCGGTTATTTAAATATTACAAACAGACGCTCAAGACTCAATTTTATTTATTTGTATAGATTATTTCTGTTCTCTAGTCTTGGATGTTACCAATACAGTGAAGTTGTCCAAAGGTTTGAAAATGAATTCTGTGGTTTACAAATCATCTCTGCATACCCCGTTGGGGACTCGGCGTGATGATATGTATGTATGTACAAATCATCCTATCCGAAACGTGATTTCTTATTATTCGAAAATTCTCATAAAAAGTTAAATGTAAACTTACGCCAAGAACTTAGCGCCCTGAGGCTGGAGCTCCAGTAAACGAGACGCTAAAGCTTCGCCTTCCATAAGCGGGGGCGGCGCCGCGACAGGGGCGCGTCGCGTCGCTGCTCTGGACAATTTCATAACACATCTATATATAACAACATATACTAACTAAGGGATATAATATACACATATGACAGTACATATCACTACATCTGGTGGTGGAGTAGTTAGGGTAGTTGCCTGCAACACAAATATTGAAAGTTCGAATTCCGACTGTAATTTATTAGTCGCACGACGAGCATTCCGGTGAGTTTTCCAGTGAGGAGACTAGCATAGGTTTGAGGCGAAAAAGACGTATGTATAGTCGTGCTTCGTGTTAAGTAAAGTCGAATGGCCATGGACTCGCCATCTGTCACGTTGACACCAAAAGTATATTTCTGTCGAAAAGTGACACATCCACTTTTCGTCGAGTATTAGCTACACACCTCGGCCTTCCACTTCGATATATACGCGTATAATTTGAAAAAATTTGAAAAATCTAATTATACACGTTTTATAAATACGCATATAGACATACAAGAATTAAAACTATAAGTTCAAACGAAGTACAAACATGAACAAAACATCTGCCAATGTCAAACTGCGTGTTTCAAGGTGTCGGTACAGTCAACAACAAAAGTATTTGCACGACTCGATCGCTGGCACTCATAAGTCCACGAAGAACATTACATACTGTAGGTACAGAATGTGAGCAAAATACTCAAGTATATTCGTGTCGATGAACATAAACTTTTTGGCATGTATGAAAATTCTTGACCTTACGGATCTTAAAAGCTCATAAGTACAGAACAACTACTCGAGAGAGCATGTACAAAAATAGTTGGCAGTATGTGATTCACAGCACGCACTGTTATTGTTTCTACTTATAGCTGTTGCCTGCTAGAAAGTAGCACGCGATAGGTTTCATACAATCCATACTAATATTATAATTAGGAAGTGTTTATTTGTTTGTTTGAACGCGTTTATTGGTTTGTTTAATTCCAGGAAGGAATAATCCGATTTGAAAAGACAAGGTCGGTAACCATGCAATAGTGCATTGTTGGCCGTATTGTTTGGACCTTGAAGAAATTTATGACACTCTAAATATATATCCGTCAGAGATATAGGTGACCGATACGTATAATATATCGCCGTTTCAAAAGCAATAAAATACACAATACAAGCATACCTTGTCAAAAGTACGCAGGTTTCCTCGCGATTTTTTCTTGAAGGAAAACAACGAATAAAACTTTCGACATATCGCCACAATATATCGGATAAACACAGGTAAAGTCCCGGGTGAAACTATAATGTTGTTAGAATTGAGAGTGATGTAATACAATCTGTGTCGCTATTGAACTTGTTGTGGCCTTGTGGGCTCGCCGTTAATGGACATACCTACATTGCTTTGTAGTATTTTTTATCGAGGCGAAACTATACAAATATTCTCATAAAAACAGTGCAGAGTACGAGATATGAATCAGATAATCCTCCAACAATCTTAGATAAACACTTATTTAAAAGTTAATCTATAATTATACCGCCGTGGTGGCCGAGTGGTTCGAACAGTTGCCTGCGACGCAAAGGTCGCAAGTTCGAATCCCGACTATACCAATGAGTTTTTCTGAACTTAAGTACAGTGATTAGTCACACCACGAGCTTTACGGTGAAGGAAAACATCGAGAGGAAACCTGCATACGTCTGAGAAGAAATTCATGTCCGTCTTTTTCCTTCCGATTCCTGCAGGGTCGCCCAGGGTGAATCGCTGTCTATCAGGCGGATTGTATAGGGTTGTAAGTTACCTGCACGTGACCCGGGTGGGCGCTGCGCAGGCGGCCGGTGGTACGATGATGCGCACGCCACCGCGCCGCTTTGCCTTCATCGCACCCCCTCGGGCGTCCACCACGAATGATACCAGGAAACTGTCAACAATGACATGACATGTCATTAGTGTAGACTAAAGCTCGCCTGCATATTATAATGAGGCAAGATTTCATTGCTTGTAAGTTTATAAAATAGTTTGTTATGGATAAACTCAAAAACTACATAAACGATTTAAAAAAAGCTATCACCTATCCAAAGATAATTATTACGGAGGAACATGTATAATCAAACATAAGGGGGGTGTAACCGCTGCACATCTAGTAAATCTGGTAGGTATAGCCAAGTCCCTAACTGGGTAGGCAGAGAGTATAGAACGCCAGTTCTCTCTACACTTATATACCTCTTTCGCTTCGTCCATATTCATCAGTCTCTTTACACATGCTCGTCGGTTTCGAGTATATCGAGTATATTTGAATCTACTTACTCACTCCACACATCTATATATGTATATATGTTTTGGGGTTGTCCACTAACCCAATGTCCAGCGGCTGGCGCTCGATGGTTGCGACCTTGCGGTCATTGTTGCTGGGCCACAGATGGCCATCGGTGACGCTGTCCTCGAGCGGCTTGGCTCGGTGCAGAGTGCCCGCTTCGGTGTTCATGTAGCGGTATTGCTGCTGTTGCTGAATCGGACACTCCACTTCACCTGCCAAACACATACCACAATAATAATATAGTTTAAATTATAATATATCCACACGCCTTCCCACAAGGGTCCCCGAACGGGTAGGCAGAGGTGTATAGTTAATACCCACATACTCACTTACCGCCAGAGATATATCTTAGGTACCAACGTGATAGATGGCTAGTCCGTCGCCGTTACTCAAGCACGACTATACATACGCCTTTGAACTACTTCTCAAACGTATGTAGGTTTCCTCTCGATGTTTTCCTTCACCGTAAAGCTCGTGGTGTGACTAATCACTGTACTTAAGTTCAGAAAACATTCATCATTGGTACAGTTGGGATTCGAACTTGCGTTCTTTGTGTCGCAGGCAACTGCTCGAACCACTGGACCTCGACTCGGCTTTGGCGGAAAGTGGGTGTGTGGGTGGGTACTACCTATACACCTCTGCCTACCCCTTCGGGGACCCTTATGGGAAGGCGTGAGGATATATAAATATTTTTATATTTATCTTTTCCCAATCATGATATCCACGACCTATACTGACAAAAATAATTCGTCAAGCAACATTACACGCGTGTTTGTAAATAGTTTAGACACACGTTTACAATAGAACCATCTGTTTAGCGTTATTTTTCACTACATTCCTTGGCGTGCGTTGGCGTCTGTCTGCCTCTACTTCACCAAGGTGTACAATGGTAACATGTTAACAAATTTACATTCATTGACTGTCTATTGACAAGATGCTGGAGGACTTGGACCCGATACCCACTAGTCTAAATAGACTACTGACCCTAAACTTACGTAGTTCTAGGAAGGAGATATGTATAGTTTAATATTTAACTAACCAAGGGCACGATCAGTAAAATTATATGCATACTTAGATAATATATTGCGGCATCAGACAAAATTGAACCCTTTGGATAAATTACTCTTAACACATATGCTCATATATTTATTTCTTCTGTGCGTGTGTTTGTCACTGAACTCCTCCTAAATGACTGGACCGATTTTAAGGAAATTTATTTTTTTCACCCGATCGAAGCTGGGTGGGAAAACGAGTATGCTTATAAATGCTAAAGTTATAAAATAAAAAAAATCGTATTCAGTTCTTGTAGTCCGAAAACCGTTAGCAACGAAATTCCTAACGATGCATTTATTCACTACGTTGTAGGCGTATAATTTCTCACTACTTGATCTTGTTTTGTCTTACCTTGAATATAGAGCATACCTAACAGTCCTTATTGCCTAGGAAATAAGGTTCAGCTTACCTCCTTCGTCTTCGGAATCGCTCATGAAGGTATCCTGCATGAGCTCAGGGGCCGCGACGCGGTATTTTCCTTCCAAACCACCTGGAACAATATTTAAATTAGAGTCGTTTGCAGTCGTCATGCGTACTTCCCGATACAATGTACCGTTTGGATATGAATTACCACAGTTAGTTATGTATACACTACTTCAAAGAAGTGTACAAATATTTTGTCGAGCTGGTACCGGTTACACCCGCGTACATTTTGATTGCAATAGTGTATTTTCCTTTTGTGACAAAACCTATCATGTGCTTATAATAATAATAAATAATACATATATTCACGCCTACTCATAAGTGCCCGCGAAGGGGTAGGGAGAGGTTTGTAGGTAGTACCTACACTCCTATTTTCCGCCAGAGATATATTTTAATTGCCAACTTGACAGATGGCGAGTCCATATGTATCCAGCGAATAATCTATCTCTGTACCAAATTCATCCAATTTTGATGAGTATTTTTTGTATAAAGGAGGAACAAACATCCTCTTTGAATTTTAATATAAGTAGGATCAGAAGTTACGTGATATGAGAGCTAATCATTAGTCGAATGGTCGGTGGACACTGGTACAGGAGTACCTAACTTCTTTTCAACAGAGATTTCTAATGTATCCTTCTTTGGTCATCGCCACTTTTAAAGCACGACGATTCGTCCCTGAATGTTTGTAAATAAGTAATTAATATAAGGATGAATAAAAGTTAAACAATATAACAAACCCACAGCTACAAACAAACCGAGCAGTAACACGCTCTTATCAGGTTGATAAGGAGTTTAAAAAATCGATGACTTATCGAACTGCCATCGATGCAGGCTCCAATTGAGCCACCACCCATTGAGCAATAACATTAAAATGTAAGGTAGGTAGAGAGAGTTAAGCGCCAGTACTCGAGGCTTACAGACCTCCTTCCCTTACTCTACATTCATCAGTCTTTTCATAAATTCTCTCTACTCTTGACGTTCCAATTCCAGAGTGGTCGATCGTTTGATATAGGTGGTTGAAACGTGGTCTACCCTTCCTACTCTTTCAGACACTCTCACATTGTATATCTTTTTCAACAACCTTCACCGTTTTTACATGCCCAAATCAACGCAACGTTGCTTTAAATAATTCTATCATCATCATTATATGTTTGTTGTAATTGTTTATGATATTTATGATTTCGATATATTCACGCTTCCCCAAGAAATCCCAGGCAAATGTGTGTAGTAGTACCCATACACCCACTTCTCTCCGAAGATAAATTAAAGGTGCTATATATTATTATTTTCGGTTTTTTTTTTTACATCCAACATATCCCCTTTTTTATAGTCGTGCTTGAGTAACGGCGATGGACTCGCCATCTGTCACGTTGGCACCTAATATACCTCTGGCGGAAAGTGGGTGTGTGGGTATTACACGTAGGGATCTTAAAATATAACAAAATAATAGTTAACGATCAATATACCTTGCATCAGAGTCCTATCAGGCACGTGTATCAACAATGACCGCAATCAACATTATTAAAAGCACATAATATAACTTTCGAAACTGTCCATAGATTCCATAACACCACGGAAGCCAACATTACAATACCGATTTGGCGACGACATCCATTTCTCTCGTGCATACAAAATCACTTGTGACAACCAATAAACACGTGTGAGAGGGATAGATGTATTATTTATCTACCAGTGTTGTATCGCCGTCTCACCTTTTTTATTGGGGTTCCATAACGTCAAATTATGAACTGAAAAATTACTTTGGGGTTTACTTTGGTAATAAACGTGTACGTATAAACATTATGGGAAAAAATAATTATTGTAAATATACTGAAATCAAACACTACAAATTAAAATTTCCACAAAACATTTTAATTCAAATTGTATGAAGACCTTTGTACAACATCAAATAAATAAGCGATCTCCCATTTCGCATTAGAAATTTTATGCCTTATATTTACATGACTAACAATTTTCCAATGTACATATTCACAACATCTGTAACACATTAAACTCATGTTTAACTGGGATTGTATCCGTACATAAACACTAGGAAATATACCGTGATGATAATCAAGTGACATTGTCTGGAACCCTTGGAGCGTGAATCCTGCTCGCACTTGGCCGCTTGTGTAATTATTTGGGTGGCATATACGAGGCGTGTGCCGATGCATCAGTTTGCATTTGGTCAGGTGATGTTAGTACAGTTAAAGGTCACTGGCACTCGAAACTTATTGAATATTCACAATGTATAATATACTAACTAATTATTTATATTATATAACTTAACTAGCTGTCCCGCCCACCTTCGCCCGGGTGAAAAAAGTTTAACTTCCTGAAACACGATCGCAGCGCCACCTATCGGGTCCAATTGTGATGTAAGCTATCCTATCTTTTAAGTTGGATCAAACTGCACGCGGTGTGCAAATTTGATTAAAATCGGTTAAGTAGTTTAGGAGCCCATCGCGGACAAACAACGTGACGCGTAATTTATATTTATTAAGATAGTGCTATTGGGACGTTTCGGAAGTTAAGCTACATCTTGGGTTACTACCTACTTTGATCAAACCGTTTAAAAGGTTCCAATCATGACTTGAGGGACTTAAAACTAGCATTTTTGAAGAGTTAACTTGTGATACCACTAAGGTAGCAAGCCTGAGGCTGGCCTGATGGTATGGACGCTCAAAAGGACGCTTGTAACGCCAGCATCACTCGTGCGTTGCCGACCAAAGTGTAATGGCGTAATCTCTGTGTCTGGCCTGTAGTGGAATCAGCATAATGACCATATGCTTGGTCGTACATCATTGATTTAATTGGACCTAGCTTGTGGATTACAGTGGTCTACCTTACTCTATGGATACATTATGGTGTGAATAAAACATCAGAAACTAACCTACCTTCGAAGTGCAAAATCTTTTCTAATAATAATCAGCATTTATTAGGTATTTGATATAACAGTTGGAACTGTTATAACAAAATCATCTAAGACGTATATCATTGTACAACGCCTACAAGAGAAAACAAACAACAACTGCCCACAAAATATAGCCTAGCTAACCGAATTCTGCCACAACATCGCTGCTGCTTCATTTGTAGTTAAATGCCTATTTCCCCAATACTTTCATGGCGCGATGTAATAAATCATTGGGCCAGTCCATTCAGGGCTCGCATAAATAAAGTCCCATTTGTACTGCCATAATAGCTGTCGGCAAGGAAATTAGATCATTCATACTATAGAGATACAGTATATTTTAGAGATTTACTAGTGGGAGAATTGGCTTGTTTTTTCGGAGATTTTTCTCAAGCGGATGTTTTATGACAACTTGTCTTGTGGGTAATAGTCTTCGTGAGATATTTAAGCTTGTGGATCAGTCTCTTAGATAGTACCCTCTCTTAAGGCCCCAAAGTAGAAACTTTAGGTAATTGATAGGTATTTTTTTTCCCTCACAGGGAACTTATTACTTGGGTCCTGAAATAATGGTAATTTTAATGTAATATTAATTCAACCTATTTACAGTAGACGGTGTAGTGGAAATGAATAATCATCAAGAGATAATTATCGCCGAGGCGATGTTATTTGCTAATGTCTCTGAATACACACTGCAGAATAGAATTAGACTGAAAGGCACTGCAGATGTAAAACAATTGAATAGCTAATTATCAATCAACTCTATAATAACTCCATTCAGCATTCTCTATGAACAAGTCTTTGAGAAAATATCTCATTCCCACTCATTGCATAAGCATCAATTGTCCACTGCGCACGCGCACGCGACGCTAGTGATCTCACCGGCGTGGTGCGCGTGGGAGACCGAGGGCCAACCAATTGACTCTACAGTCACCTGATTAGGGCTACCCACATATTTTGAATAGCCATAACTCTTTTAGTTCTCAGTTTCTTTCAAGCGCCCGCCTTAACAGAATCACTGTACACACACGGTAGCACTGACCCAACCCTATCATTATTAAAATAATATCCAACAGTCCACCCCAGCTCCCTAGCTCGCGGATAAGCATCATCTCTTAGCCGAGGTCCCACAGGGGATATGGCTAATTCCTAAATAAGTACTTGTCTGGAGGTGTTTCGTCTCAACAGTGTCCTGTTTTGTTTGTCCTGCATAAGTTACCGGAACTAGCGCTATAAGAAATAATTACAAAAACACGCTATTAATGCATCAATCATGGTTCCGAACAGCATAAGCAAGAGATGCTTGGATACAACTTAAATTTAAAAATAAATAATAATAATATATTTTTTTATGCTTATGTCGTCATATGTGCTCTTTTCAGAAATATTATGCTTTTATTATTATGCTAATGTTATAGTGGCTTCGCGTTCCACGTGTATCGTTCAAACTGATGATGTGGTTTCAGCGTACAGCTCAAGATTCAGTTGACAACCCTACGCACACTTTAGAATACGTGACAAATCGAATGATGTGTGTCAAATTTATGGCCCTTTCCTTAGCAATTGACAGATGTGTGAAATCATTTAAATTAACTGGGGTCACATCACATGACAATCAACCAAATTCAACCGTGGGTTGAGGTTTGTCAATTTTAACGAGGTCAAAAGGTTCAATACTTGTAATATTGTTTATTTCGTAATACTTGATTACGAAATCAATTTCAGTTACGTCACTTCGTTTACGAATTGCACAATGACAAAACTATTAAACAGGTCTCTCAATACTGCTGATATTTGACCTGAAGGCTGATGTCTGGATGAACTTGGCGATAATGTTACGAAGTAAGAGGTAAGCTTAACACGTTAGGTATTTCAGAATAAAGGTTAATTATCATTTTATTAAGAACATTCGTAAATGAACTGTAAAAGTATTCAAATCTAGTTAAGGTCGAAAGACGCAATTAATTACACCACTTCAGAATTTAGATCGAGATTCCTCAAGGTGAAGAAATTTGGAGAAAAAAGATGTTCAAAATAATGTTGGCAACAGTAAACTTTTATTCCAGAAATCGTACTCTGAATCTCACATAACGCATTTGGCTTGGAAGTGGTAATTATTTTAATGTCTTTTCTAAGACGTTGTTGAAATTACGTTTCTCAAACATCACCGTTCGGTACTTGAACAGTACGGTGATTTCATGCTATCCACCCAACAATACATAAGTATTATACCAACATAATATGTATTCTTTTTATATTCAATTATAGTTGCGAGAGACTAAAAACATATTTAATGCATTGTTGACACTAAATAATCAATGGTCAAATTCGTCGTATCAGACGATGATTTGCTAAGGGATCGTCTCATTGATTATAACCATTACTACTACAACCAATTATCGAAATCTGAAGCATCCGTATCAAGAACTGGAAACATAATAAGGTCATTAAAATTATCTCAGCCATCGATAGAGAGAAGTTATTTTACAGCGTTCATAATTGATTATTCCATACAACGGACATTTACGACGCAATTACTCGTAAGTGTTCTAGTATAGTGATTGTCTTAGTTTTTATGACTCATACTGAGTGTAAATTTAAAAATAAAATCTAAGCCATTACAATCTCAATGTGTGGATGATTCAATATAGGCTCTTGAAGGCACGTGAGTAAGTTGAGGTTGCTTCATTATTATTTTGTAAGGACAAGGAAAATTTAAAGTAACAAAAGAAAACATGCAAGAATATTTCATTATCTTTTAAAAACAAATAATACACATGGTAGAACATGTTATCGAATAAAGAAATAATGCACTATGATACTATGAAGTAATTATGATCCCAATATAAAATTTCAAAACTTAGTTTCCACCCTTACATGTGGTATTTTATGTTTAATTAGCGATGGGCTTTAAAAACCATAAATAGTTTCAGAGACTAGTTATAGGCCCTATAGCCGAAACGCGGTATAAGCTCTGACAAAAACCCTTTATTTTAAAAACTAGCTATTTGCTCTGAGGCTGAATTAAACATAATTTTGACCGAAAGAAGAGGACTACGTTATGACTTCCTAGACCAAATCGATCGGTCATTCATGAATGGGAACATCAAGAGTTGCGAAACTGGCGAGGATGTATGAAGTGACTGATGAATGTAGATGAAGCGAAAGAGGTTACATACCTTTTAATTTAGAGAAAACTGACATTATCTTGTCTCTGCCTACCCCGTTAGGGACAGCATGATAATATGTATGTACGTTCATTTTAAGATGTAAGAATTTTAAGGGAACGGGCAATACAAATCAAATCAAATAATTTATTTCGTGAACATAGAAATACCCGACATAGCTGACGGATTTCTGAGGTTTGTAACGTACAGTAAACATATAGCCGGATTGAGAACCTCCTCCTTTTTTTAACTCTGCTAAGACTCTTTTTGTCTAATGACACAGCCGATCATTATTTCAAACTAAAAACAGATTGAGTCTGTGTGCAATATATGGCGTGAATGACGTGGTTTTTGGCAGAGATCCGATGCAGTCTGCCTCGCGGCAGCGTGGCGGACGTAAACAAAATGTATTAACATTATTTTTCTATTTATAACAGTGTCATCAGCTCGGGTCAGAGTCACCACGTCAGAACGTAAACAATCCCAAATTGAGCTGGATTATGATTCGCTGCATAGTGAAATGTAAACAGCCGTAAAAATTTAAACGTTCGTGCTAAGCCACCACAAAGGATTAACAGATATTACGAAGTCTTTCGTTTATGTTCTGCCTTCTATCTATAATTACATTATTAGCTACTGCGACATACGATTATTCTACAAAGAGGAACCTATATGTTCTTCAAAGACGTGACGTTTATGTCTCAAAATTTTTAAGTTCAATGAGCAGATTCGGATAGAAAACCAAAATTGTAATTTGTAGCTATGTATTTACAATTTCACTTTTCGTTTAACAAAACTGCTTATCTCAAACACTTAACACAATTAGTTTTTACACGAAATACGATATTTAAGAGCGTGGATGCTAAGACATTATTAATTCTTTGTATACTTGTATTTTTTTTTCAGGAACAGATTACATGTAAGACCAAATATATAATTTGAAGGTATCTCGCCGCAAATCAGTGGAGACCTTATAGAACCGTCATACTATCAAGGGTAAGTAGATATGTGGGTAGGCACATAAATAAAACTACTTTATTTACCCGAGGAGCGCCAGTTGACATCATCGCCAAATGAAAAAGGTCGCTTCATGCACGCTCGTTGAGATGTTCATTTACCTGTGTGGCATGTTGATGGAATAACGCCTCTGTTAGCATATTCATTCTGAGCACTAATACATCTAGGGATTACTAATGATCTAATTCTAAAACTTAATCAAATCACAATTCATAATCAGGCAATTGTGTAATTTGATCAAGATTCAACAAGTCACCCGAAATTTTATTTATTCGTTTCATTTCGGACTTTTCGTCAGTCGATATAAAGGAAGAGGTCTTGTTTTTGCTAAACCAGCTATTAATTGAATTCTGTAAACCTTACTCACTGCATGAATACAACAATACATAGCAGCTGTGACTATTGGGCTGCAATCTACTGGAAGGTTTGCGTGAGTTTCCTTCTGCGAACACTCGCAACAGTCGCAATCGATAGCTCTAGTATTGCAAGGGTCCAATAGGCGGCGATAACCGCTTACCAGCCGGTGGATCGGATGCCGTTTACCGTGTTATTGGTATAAAAAAGAAAGTGGTGGTGCCTTATTCGAGCAACTCCAGTTTCGAACGGAAGTATTCCTTTTGCCTTCTTCAGTAATTTTAATAGCTAACGAAGAAGTATTCATGAATTAAGTTGAACGATGAAACAAACCAACAGTTCCCACAGCAGGTAACAATACCTAATGAACCCTAGCTATCTGTAATTAAGAGTTATTTAGGTTAGGAAACATTAATTAAACCCGTACACAGTACACAGCGTGTCATCAGAGTTTAAAGATAAAAACCAATGTAAATTTTTGCGATTAAATACAGGTTAGATGTCTAAGTCAAACTACTGTCAACTTTTATTTGACATAATATGTCACTTTAGAAAATTGAAACGCGCTATCGTTTATTTCAAGTATGTTTTACTTAACTGTCTGTACATAAACTACTGCAAACATATTCGTGTATCATTCAGTACACTGTTTTCGCCATAAAAACATGTATGGCAGATGATGGACATTTTATTGTCGCAAATTATTCCATTGTTACGTCAGAAACTATCTTCATTTGTATCTAAAAGCATTATCGTTAAAACGAACGAGGCAGCACCGCATAGATGGAGCTGCGAAGGTCAATAGCTGAGCAAAATTCAACCTTATGCTAGTTGATAACAATGTTCGTACACATTAAATGAAAAGGAAATGCTAAAATTAGTTCCTGCGGGGAAATCTGGCGGCGAATCAAGTTAATTTGTTTATATATATTAGATTGATCAATAAATGCTAATCTTAACCTTCACAATGTTTGAGCCGTGGTTACCAATTGGTTAATTTCAATTATTCTCAAGGACACCTATTTATTCGCAACGTAAGTAGTCAAGAGCTTTGAAGTAAAGGTATATATTTTTTTATGAAGGAAAATGTTTGATAAAGAATCCAAAAGCACTTGTGCGTGAGAGAGGGCGACATACTCTTTATCTGCCACGTTGCACAGGGTGTTATTACTACCCTTTCGAGGACCTTAAAAGTTAATAGTTGTTTTTTTAATCGCGTATGTATATCAGGAAGTGCCTACGTGCGACCTACGGTTTACGCTTATATTTGCAGATACGTGGTGTTTGATTATAACATTTACACATTGTGTGATCTCATCCATCAGTGTTGTATAACCATACAAATTGATGGCAAACACGCGATCCTTATTTAACTCAATACAGTAGTATGTAGGCATAAAAACAGTTGTGATTCAACCTAATCTGATTAAAATGGAAATAAGGCAGATGAATGATTTTGATGCTGTTATCCTAACAGGAGAATAATTTCAAATCTATTTTGAACACTAATATATTACGGCAATAAATTATATTATTTTTGAAAATCATAAACATTAATTATTTGTCATACAATGAACATACATGTTAACATACACAACATGCAAGCGAGTCACTTAGATTAATTTCCAGTAATCGAGTTAGCATGCATTTTGTCAAAAGACACAGCTGAATCCATAGACCAAACCTATGTTTACGCCGCAGTTTATCCCAATCTGGCTACAGCCATCTTTGTCAAAGTCTTTTTGACCCAAATATGTTATAATGCATGATGATTCACGTAAAATTCTGTATGTATTTTTTGTTTATGGTTCATTCGAACGCCGCGGCGCAGACAGGTCGGCGGTCAGTCGTGTGTGTCCAAATGCGGTAACGATGATGTAAACCAAAACATACAGCCAACCTTGACTGCAGAGATTAGGGGCCTCTTTTTATGATATACAGAGAGTTACCGAGTTTACAACCATCTGTATTTACTGAATTGATGGAAAACAGCAGTTTCAAAAGTCATGAAATATTTTTACAACAGAAACTCTTCTGCGGACTATGATTATGTTGAGTTGAAAATCTGCCGAATTTGTTTGAAACTAAAGCATGTTACTCCTGACTATTGACGTAGCTTTTAATGGGCAATATCTAAGATACCACGGGACCACCACTACTTTCCTAGACAATCGAAAATGTAAGAACGGCATACCGTGGTGGGATATGTAACTTCTTCAACAGAACAACAGACTTCTACAACTTCAGAAAAAAAAAATGGTTTGGACAAACCAACGAATATTCTGATAATTTTCAATGGTTAGAATCTTGCAAGCATTTCTAAATTTGGCCATCTAATATCAACAAACCTAATTCTTTCAAACACGAAAGTGATCCACAAGCGACCCATTAAAATCTCACCGATAGATACGTCGTGCGTGTTTGTATAACATAAATGGTTTCGTGTCAATTTAACTTTGTTGCTTTAGTAACTACGAAATGACACTATTCTCGTTCTTCGTTCTGATTCATTAGGTTCGAAAGCTATCGGGAAATCGAAGTGTCAATAAAAGTTTTTTTATCGTATCGAAATAAAAACATGATGAGACGAACATGTATGATACCTAGGGACAATTCCACTTGACCTAGTTCCAATCAAAAGTAAGGCTTTTAGTATGGGATCTAATCGATGAAAACACAGAACATCCAATATTAAGGTTCCACACAGGATTTATTCACTGCGGGAATCAATCTCGAGAACCCGAGCGTCGCAGCTCCTACACTGACCATTTCACCAGACGAACTAGAATAAATATTTTCTCACAAAGTTATAAAATAAAAGCTGCGGATTATAATTTATATTCTACTTTACATGCGGCTGTCTGTGTAAAGGTCGGTAACCATGCTGATGACTATATGCCGGAAACGGCTACTTCCAGCGACGGAGGTAATTATACCATATTTCATATTTAACTGTGATAAGGCCCTTAATTGTGGCGTCTGTGAGTAGTGATGCTTTTTACAACTGGATATCAAGTAATTCAAGTCAGTCTCTCTAAGGGAAACTCGTCTTGTCGAGCTCGTTGCGAGGCCTGTTGTGGTAACAAATTATAGGTCAATTAGACATAGCATTGATCTTTTTGCGATTTCGTCTGTTGGCATGAACGAGATAATGAATTACTCCAGCTACTGCGCCACTAGAAGCTGTCTCATTACAATTAGGTACTTGGGTTGTTAGTATCTTGTAATGTTTAGACTAAGAGAGAAAACGATTTATTGTATTTGAAAATATATCCATTACATCTATGCCATGGTTTTCAGGAAGAGATGAACGTGGTATCACCAATTAGTTATTAATTGTTAATTCTTAGTCATAGAGTAAAAAATTATGTAAGGTTGAAGAAATTGTAAAAAACTACAAAAGTGTAGTTCATATTTCCATTGAAAAAGGGCGGCTTCCTCAATTGTGATGTTATACAATGTACGCGAATGTTGAAATGTGCTTTAAGCATCACTGAACTCAAAGCGGCGAATTCAAAGTATCTTTTGCGTGATATTTTTTTAATTGGAATTCAGTTCTTATTCGTCGAAGCTGATTACAATTATTGATCTCACAAGTCCTTCGAGCTATATTTTTTAAGATGCCCCATCGTTGAACGCTCGGCAGTATTACGAAATGGATGTTATTCTGGACGTAAACATTGGTATGTAGGTCGTACTGACGCTAATCGCATCTGTTATATGCCGATCAAAATCGCAAATCACTCAATCATCCCATAAAATAGAGATAAATACAAAAGCTTTAAACTTGAATGTAACTGAAAATTATACCAATGCTTAAAAGCTTTAAAGAAAACAGAGCATGGATTCTTGATAAATACTCAAACATGTTTTTTTTATAGTAAGTCGTAATGAACTATATAAAGAAAATGTTCGCAAGAATATTATATTTTTGCCATAAAACCACCTCGTGTAAAAGCATACTTCAATATTTTATTCGATGTGTTATTTATAATAACAAATCAACCTAGGTTTTTGTTGGAAATGGGAATAATTTTATGATCTACACTAAAGTGAGACTCACAAATAGGAAAGAATTGAGCGTGTGTAAGTTTGCAAAATTGTTTTAATCAATGACTCAAAAACTGATTTAAGTAAATTCAATTCCAAAGGAAAGCCGTCCAATTCCGGAGTAACATGGAATAACATGAAAAATCTGTATAATCAGATTAAAACAGTGGATACAGCTAGTAAGAAATAAATTAAAAAACATAATAGGCGATAAATAACAATATAGTTTGCATGTTATGCTTTAGCTTTAAATACGTTCCGAATATTACAATTCCACATAGCAAAAAGTCCCAAGTACCAAAGCACATAGCCCAAAGAGATGCGTACAGAAGCATAAAATTTCCCACATAAATTACATTTGTTAATTTAATTAGAAAGTTTCTCAATTGTTAAAACATATAATTAATACAGATGATACCGCGGGACATAGCTAGTCAGAAATATAGTACGTATGTACGTACTATACTGTCAATGTTGAATTGAAATTAATTAAACCAAAATGATGAATGAAAAAGACATCCATTGGAAGATATAGAGGTCAAAGCTGACAATAGAGCGTGCGATGATAGCAGGAAACCACGAGAATATAATCCAATTGCTACTGCATGTGAAAAATAAACATGCACTACTTATAATATTATAAATGCCAAAGTTTATGAGGATATTTGTTCCTCTTTCTCGCAGAAACTACTTGATATGAGATGGATGCTTTACATATTCCAAAAAAAAATTTAATGGGTGGAGCCACAGCTAGCAATTATTTGTAAGAATATAGCTTTACATACAGCTTGATTGAAATAAAAGTAATGTCAACTTTCAATTGTCATCGACTTATGTAGCACATATTAAAATGTTTATTATATATCTGTCTAGATCTCCTAATATATACAGTTATCATCATCAGATGGAGAAGATGCTCCAATACCAGAACAAATAGGCGGAAAAAGAAGTTGGTAAAACCGGGTTTGGCAGTATGTAGTTCAACATTTACATGGAAGAGCTTTCGTATAACTTGGAAACGGCAACGATACGATCAAATCCTAGTTAAGCTGCCATTTCCAGTGTTAAGACACAATAGATTATATCTAACGCTGAACTTACACGAAAAATGTATTAAAAATTCGCTAAACCAACCAATGGAGAAATATTTGTTAGTATATAGGGTTTATAATAGTTTTTTTGTGAGGAAAACAGGCTGAAAACTATTAACCAAGGGAGAAGTGTAATATTTTTTAATGAACGTGTTCCTAATTTGAATTTTAACGAGTGTATTTTAATGCATTGACGTATAATTGACTAACAACATCACGCTCGATTTACGTAATTTATTCATCAATTATTTTCTTATGGGAAAAAGCAATTCTACTATTGTTATAAAAGTTCCTTAATTGAATTTTAATTAGTGAATTTTATCATTTTTATGTCAACAATATATATAAAAAGCAATACCATCGTCAACTGGCTTGATGCACTGTAAACACGACACAAGCTTTTTCTTTTTCACTTTTCCATCGGCATTTTTTGTTTTACCGTTCGCCACATCTTTTTTCTTTACATCCTCATTTTTCGTTTTATTTTTTCGATGTTTCACAACACCCATTTTGCATAACAGAAAAGCGATCAGATTTAACTTTCAAATCTTGGCGGGAGAAGGAGCGCGTGCAGATGTGCGTTCGGAAACTAGTGCGGGACTAGCAACGCTAACTGCATTCGCGGACGAGGAAACACTGGCAGCCGACAAATGTACAATGAATGAGGCTTCCTAATGAACGGCACTCGCCAGTCGCCGCGCCACGGCACGCACAGTCGCACTCGGCGTCTGTCTGTGAGGTGCGCCGCGTGAGCTCACTCGTCCGCCAAATGAGCCATCCCGATTGGGAATCAAGGCCAATAAGAGGATTAATATTCCACTGGTAGTAGCAACATCCTAAATGCTATGGTAATTCCTCCTAATTATTATTTCAGGGATGTTGCATCGGAAATTAGGGACACTACTGTTCACAGTTAAAAGCAAACCCAAGAATGAGTAGGTATATGTTCATGCCTTCTCATAGCTCTCCACGAAGGGTTAAGCAGAGGCGTAACACAAGACTTTCTTTTAGTCTAACATTCAAGTGCCAATGTGACAGAAGAACTGTTTCCCAAGTATGACTCACATACGTCTTCGAATTCCTTCTTAATCGTATTCAGGTTTCTTCTTGGAGTGCTCTTTCAACGTAGAGCTGGTGGCGTGACTAATATGTCATGATTTTTGTTCCGAAAAAAATTTTGGTATATTCGAATTATGCACTTGCAATCCTTGCGTTAAAGTTGACTACTCTAACCATTCGGCCACCAGGGCTTGGTGAATGAGTAAGTAAATTTGAAACCGCGATTAGGCGTGGTCGCTATTATTTTATGGGATTATTATAGCACCGAAGGAGACGGTGTCAACGTGTAAATAAGGTGAGACCTTGTTCTGGAAACCTTACCTAGAACACCATAAGGAACGGTCGGGCTTACAAGCGTCAGTAGACACGTTCGTCCACCATGTCGCAACAGCAACATCTCTGATGATAAGTTGCCAGTGTACTTCAGTACTTCAGGCATTGCTTACATCTATAGGCTACTGTAACCGTTTACTACAAGCGGATCGTGAATTTCTAAATTCTACATAGTTCAAGATATATTAGGCTCTGTAAGGATCTAAATCGGACGAAGTAATCAATAAATGACCCGACAAAAGTTCAGGTCACAACGGATATAGAACGTTATATACAAAATAGCACCAAGGGCGATTGGGCAGGCCCAGATAGCGTCGAGTCAAGGAAAATCGTGACTTCATCCCATTAACATTAGAACCTATTTAGATTACGTACGATCTTTATGTTTCATAAGGAAGTGAAATATTTTCAATTCACACACATTTTCATGAATGTTATAGCGGGTCAACAGAGTATGTTAATATTGCAACAGTCAATATTGGTTCAGCTTCGGGTAGTCGAGGTCAAATGTTATATTTACGTTCTTAGAAGCGACGTAGGCAGAGAGAATAGAGCGCCACTTCTCAACAGACTTATATACCTCTTTCGCTTCGTCCACATTCATCAGTTTCTTCATCGGACTATGTATACCAAAAATAAAAAAATAGAGAAAAGGAATAGGTATTCTCTTACGTAATGGTAACATCACTCAATGATTTCAGCCTACGCTTATATTTACATACTTTTATTTTTGTCGTATGCGAAAAAAGCTGGATGTTAAGAAGTGGTAAAGAATGGATTCTTAAATATATATAGTATATAATTATAAGCTGAGTACTAATTATTTAAGTTCGGGAGCGACTTTGGGACTAGAACATCATAGCATAGTAATGCAACTCATTCACGAGCATCACACCCTAGATGATCGAATGAAAAATCGTATCGCGCCTAACTTCAGAATAGAAGTTGACAAAAGTTGATACGATTAATAAAAACAATCTACCTATGAATTTGATTTTACGCGGGCGAAACCACGGGGCACAGCAAGTGGCGCTATAAGGATATATATATAGAAGTAAGAGGTGGCGAATTAAGTCACCACAACAAAAGTATAAGTATTGAGAAAGGTTGGCCTTGGAAAGGATGACTAACGGACGGTTTATAAGAGCAATGTAAACATGCAGTAAGTAGCATAACAAATTTAAGTAAAGGCGCAGAAGGTCAACCTTGCACGTACATGATATTCTATAAAAAGAAATATCATAATCTGATACAGAGTGGGGTATAAGTATGTATATAAATTTCAGGACAAACGTAGTTCAGGAAACCTTAACAAATACTCGAGAGCAGTCAAAATCAAAATATTTTATTCAACGTAAGGGACACAGGGAACACTTGGAACACTTATCGAACGTCACATATTTAATATAAACTAAAGTGCCGGAAGGCTGCGATCTTCTGGTTCTATTCTATTCTTCCTCATAATTTATAGTGTAAGTAAGCCTTCCACTAATGTTTGAGTATTATCGGTACACAAGCATTACAATGAATAGACTCGCGTCATACTCCCCGCATCCCACGACCCCCTCGAATAGAAATTGGCGGGGCGCGTCTTCGTCGATGGCACTATCTATAAGTAAAGGCCTAAGATCCGTAGCTCTTGAAATACCCGACTACATTATTTGTATATGCATTTTTCATAGCGTATCGAATCGTAAATACATGTAGCTTAAAATAAAGACACTGATTCAGCGTCGATATGTAAATGTAATCTTTTGAGTACAAACTCGAATTAGAAGAAACATTGAATCACTATTGAATCGATTCACATATCTACGCGAAGGTTTCAAAATTATTAGTCATGGTCGATTTAAGTTGTTATGAATTACTACAACCAGTTCGCGCGGCTTCCGTGAGCCTATTCAATGCCAGGGTAACTGCGAAGTGAGATTTATGTCACTGTCTAATCTTGTTTACATATTGTGCCAATGCTTGCAAACGTTTGCAAATCTTTGCAAACATTGGCAGTGGCTTGTTGGCAGAATAAAAGAGTTGTTCTTTTTTTTTAATTCTAATCTAATTACAGCAGAAGTCAGACCGATGAAGCTATCAACCGATAAAAAATTAGAGTTCAATGGGAATCTATATTTTTACTCTGCCACACAGAGCTATTTTCGTATCTATGTAATACAGATAAAGTATTTATCAAAGCTTTAAGTACTTGGAAGAGAGCGAGCGTGGTCGTAGAAACTGATAAAAGTAGATGTTGCGAAAACGGCCTGTAAATGTAGAGAGAACTGGCGTGGCGAACTCTGCGTGGTGATATGTATATGTAAGTAAGACGATAAACGAAGGAAATACATTCAATTTGGCGGAATGCAGTTGTGCATTACAAGATCAAAAAGCTGCCACTTGCATGATTTTGCTACGCTGGACCGGAGTGGATGCACGTTTTTGCATGACACTTGGGTTGGTGACGATATACCTATTATATGACCTTCCACTAATGGATGGAGGTTTATACAAAGGTAGATCACATGTGTTTGCCTTTAGTACGCAAACATATATGCGTATATTATATTTTTTGTTGTACAGAATCGACGAGGGTTAAATCATATTAGTTCTGCTGCGTTCTAATAGATGGCGTTGCACTTTATTTGAGTTTTCCAGTTTCGATTAAGCGTTTTGTGCTTTCAAAGATGTTCTGAGAATGGATTCGTGACAGAAATGTCACAAAAATACATATTAGTAAAAAAAAAGGGAAAAATAACTAAAGATACTTTTTTTTATTCGGGAATATTGAGATGCCATTTTTTCCACACATGTACACATTTTTCTTGGAATCAATGGAAGCAGTAATTTATACTTAATTGTGTGACGTGACGTGATGTGACGTTCAGTATCAAGTACCCTTGTCATAACCGCTCTTTATTAAATTGCCACAGCACGGCGGAAGTGCGGTCAAATGTAGGTCAAAGCTGCTTAGATTATGTCCACATATTGAAATTTCCTCCAGGTACACTTTATTATTATACGAATTCGCGTGTTTACTTAACTTAAATCTAAAAAAGATCTCAAAACTTATATCGTACTAGTAGCGCCATCTATTCATCAAAGCATACACTATTTGAAACGATGACACATCTGCGATGGTGCTTTCACAACGACACTATGAGGTTTGTTTATTTGAATAGTTCATCATCAATGTTAAATAGCTGTATACGCCCTGTGATAAATACCTACTAACTATAACTGAGCAATGGTTCGAATAGCTTCGAACCCCGACTGTACCACTGATTTTATCGAACTGCTAATCACGCGACGAGCTCTGGTGAGGGAAAACATCAAGAAGACGGGATGAAAAAAACAATGTAAAGTTATATGCATACTTGAAAACGGCGAGGTGACTTGTCCTATGTTACGTTGGCATCCAAATCTGCCAAAAGTGGGAGTGAGAGGTGTAACAACCTCTTCCTATAGAAAGGCCAGAAGACAAGAAATATGTGTTCATTCAAATGTTTTTCAATTCAATTGTTTTAATTTAAAACTAGTAATGTATTTTTGTTTCTATTATTAGATATTATTCTATTAACTATTGAGTTTCAAATCAAAACGGGATGTTCCGAAGCAAGGTCGCCAAGTTCCCGGAACAATGACGCCATATCAGTAATGTTACATAAAACAAAATAGGATAAGGTCATGAACGACACTGCCGCTATAATAAAAATGGATGGATCGAAAGTCTAGAGATAACTGGCGCTCTTTGCATACCCTTATAATCAGTAACTTTTTGAGTCCATTACAATTACAACAACAAAATGTTTCCTCTTTATATAAATAGAAATCCTCTATAAATCATTGCTGCATTATGGTAAAGCCCAAGATTACTGTCAATGTTGGAGCACAAAAACTTTATTTACTTACTAGCTGTGCGCGCATGGAATTAAACAAAAAAAAATGTTTATTTTTTAAATAAAAAGTAGCGTAAGTTACTCCCTTTAACATCAGCTATCTGCCAGTGCATCTCTCATCAAAACCAGTCCAGCCGCCCAGATATATATTAATACTAGCTGTGCCCGCAACTTCATCCGCATGGAATTTAAATAAAAAATATTGTTTAGTTTCTAAAATAAAAGTAGCCTAAGTTACTCCTTTTTATATCAGCTATCTGCCAGTGAAATTCCCGTCAAAATCGTTCCAGCCGTTTCAGAGATTAACCGGAACAAACAAACAGACAGACAGACAGACAGACAAAAATTGTTAAAATTATATTTTGGTGTATGTACCGTATATACATCCATTTGCATTTAGTAAAAAGCTGTTATTTCAATATTACAAACAGACACTCCAACACAACAATACCTTACCCCTTCGGGGACCCTTGTGGGAAGGCTTGAGGAAACTATTTTTTTTTGTATAGATGAAGTAATTACAATAAAATTGTATTATATATATATATACATAAAGCTATGTGTGGTCTTCCTGCTCACTATCAGTCCAACATCTCACGTACATCATATTTTTGGTACTATAAACTCCGGTATATAACGAACAAGTTGGCTTGCGTCCAGCTATGCCTTGAGTGCGTAACTGCGTACGTTTCGCTATTCAATTAAAATTGTGACTGCGTAGTTAACCGGACCAAAGCATAGTAATAACATTCGACGTTAAATGGTGTATAAATCGAACTATGTAGTAAGTACTACTACTAACTACTAATTCCTACCGAGAAGCTATGAAGATACCCCATCTAGTATAGTGGTCATAGCTCCTGGCTATCTTATGTTCGATTCCCAGTCAGAGATTAAATAATTAGATATTTGTGCAATGAACACAAGTACATACTTTGATATCATCACGCCGAATCCCTAACGGTGTGGGCAGAGAGAATAGAGCGCCAGTTCTCTCTGGACTTCCTTAACTCTTTCGCTTCGTTCACATTAATCAGTCTCTTCATGCTCGGTTGCAAGTACTCTTTACGTTCCCATCTTTAGGTGTCCGATCAATTTAATCTAGGTTGTTGGAACGTGAGAGTACATTTTACTTTATATTATAATAAGAATAACTTAATCTTGCTGTCTTGTATATTTAGGTATACATAATATATCTATGTATGTAAGCACGTACAAACTTTGCTTAGTTTGTACTAGGTAAATTTGTGTGGGATCGTACTAAGGTATGTAATGCTATCAACAAAGTATCATGTTCAAAGCCCACGAATAAGTCGGTTTCATATATCTGACGGAAACGCCGAAAGAAACCTCTAAGGCATGTATTGTATTTAAGCCTGGATAAGGCAGTTCTTTTTTTTTAATTAAAATTAAATTTGTGTTGGCTAAAAGAGGTATTATTTACACTGTACCTAAACACCTCTGCCTACCCCTTCTGAAATCCTTTTGGGCGTGAGGATATACATTTAAAAAACGGCATTATTGCCACAAAATATTTCACGTACATCACCGTAACCGAGCTAAAAGAACGATCTTCGCCATTTTTCTTTTCCACCATAGAGTAAATTTTAAAACATCCACAATGTTAATCAATCTGAAACTCAATAAAGAAAGACAATAAAATCGTATATATATTACATTACTAGCTGTGCCTTGGATTTCGTTTAATTTCGGCACAATTGACACAATATCCTCATAAATTATAGAATGGGTGTTATTCTGATGTATGAGCTATACTTATTATTGTAAAGTTTCATCGGTTCAGTACTTTTTGCGTGAAAAGGGTACAAATATCCTCATAATCATTTCCATTAAAAATATTAGCAGGAAAGTGTTATCAATTACCAAAGCCATTTACCAACTACTGGTGTTACCAGAATGGACCGATCACTGCACGACTTTGCCCCCTACGCAACGGACAGCCGAAGTTC
This sequence comes from Drepana arcuata, assembly GCA_016069955.1. Lineage (NCBI taxonomy): Eukaryota > Metazoa > Arthropoda > Insecta > Lepidoptera > Drepanidae > Drepana > Drepana arcuata. Next base: position 199,002 of record JACCPG010000178.1, read on the forward strand.
TTGAAGCTATTTCTGTCAAGACAGCCCATGACTTTCCAAATTTATACACAAATATATGTATTGAAATAATATGTGTATTCATTCATTCAAATATTATTGCTTAAATGCTTGTCTCTCGATGTTTTCGTCGTGGTGTGACTTATCACGGTATTTAAGTTAAGAAAAACTCATCGGTACAGTCGGGTTTCGAACTTGCAATCTTCGAGTTGCAGGCAACTACTCGAACCACTCTGCCACCACGGCTCTCTAGTAACAAAACATGCATAAAAACTGCCTCTACGTTTTGAACACATGATAGCTGACATTACCGAAAAAACGAAACGCGGCTCTATTATTATAATTACGGGGCAATTTTATACTCTGTAACCTTCGCTTCACACTCTAATAAGCACCTGACTAATAGTTTTTGTTACTACTTGTATCATTTACAGGTAAATACATCTACAATTTGTTTTCTAAACAGCGATATATATATACAAGAAGATAATACTATTATGCAAAGTGTTACATATATCATCATGCAGAATCCTGGGGCAGACGGGGAGATATAAAAGCAGACACAACGCGAAAGTGGCTGGAAAACGTCTGGACACAAACAATCCAGGATGGGAACATGAGGTACTCGGAACCGGTTAAACTTACATACATACATATCGTCGTCACTTCGAGCCCCTAACGGGGTAGGCAGGGAGTATAGAGCGCCAGTTCTCTCTAGACTTACATACCTCTTTCGCTTCGTAAGTAGTATAGTAAAGTTACTATATACATTTAAGCATATTTTCCTAGACCTTATCCTTACTTTATATACCTTAAATAAATAATTCATCCGACCATTAATCGTAGTCGTATATTACAATCACTTAGTCAATCGTGCATTCCTAATTCAAGAGCTTTCAACAGAAAAAAACCACCCAAAATCAATTATCAAACACAGTCCTCTAAATAAACTAAAATACCGCCAAATTATTTAAATTTCAATAAATATTTATATACTATTTTATTTCGGGTAAACTTATGACAACTGTAGAGTCGATCAATACTAAATTACTAATTGATTTTATTATATTTATATTACTTAAGAAGCATTATTTGTTATCTGAAGACATCGATGGTCAGCTGTCGTGTCGGTAGCTCGAAGGCAATGGGTGCGATTGGCACGGAAACAATGGATGTTGGATGAAAGGCCTCTGCCCTGCAGTGGGTTGGTAAAGCCCGAATTGTTTTATATTATTTAGGCAAGGCGAGTAGCTAGTTCCCTCTAGACTTAAAGACCTTCGCCACATCTATATTCATCAGCATTCATGGCATTGAGTAAGACTTAATGTGTCTTTACGTATTATTTATATTCGTGTTTCAGTACACAATTACAATGTTGACGACGTCATTCATGCATGAAATAATTTGTATGTTTACTGCTTACTGTAAAGGCAACCTTCACAACAAAGTGAGTATCGGTTATTTCATACATTGTGGGTAAACTATAAATAAAATGATATACATATAAGAAAATATATTATTGGGACCTTTATCAACGCAAATAGCATCCAAATGAATGAATGATTGTTAGATTTTTTGTCTGTCTGTGCGTTGGTGCACGCTAATCGCAGAAACGGCTTATCCGATTTAGATGTGGTTTTCACTAATATATTGTGGTAAGCTTCACTTAACATAATTTCCAAATTAATTAAAAGATATATTAAAAAAAATGCTGCCCAAAGTTACTATTCCACGCGGACAAAGTCGCGGGCACTGCTAGTTATCAATAAATACACCGCTTTAAAATAATTACTTTACACAAAAATACGTTTCATATACATTTGAATACATTTAAAAGTCATTTTTATATTAAAGGGAATGTTCCCCAGTGGGATTTAATAGTGTCACTCATTCTTCCGATGGAATGTAAAGTTCGTTAAATAACTTTAAATGTTTTAGGGTATTTTCATTACATCCATTGTAGTGCCAACGTGACAAGGAGCGAGTCTGCCAGCCACGTTTTAAATACTTCATCGAAACTTGTATGGATTCATTTCGCAATTTTCCTTCACCGTTAAGAGCTAGTGGTGTAGTAGGTAGTGGATTAATAACTGTACCTACTTAAATTAAGAAAACTCATTAGTCGGTACCAATGGGATTCTAACTAGTAACCTTTGGACTAGGACTAATAATAATAAATATCTTGGGATAATTCCATACAAATTGGCATAACTTGTGTTATGGTTGTGGTAATTATATTTGTTATGTTGGCGGTTCTGTAATTTAAATAAAGAACTGGCAGTCAGGAACCATCTCCCGCCTTTTATTGACGTCACACTGGCGACGAGATTTTATTCCACGCGTTATTTTGGTAATTAATACAGTTTAAAATGCCGATTGGTAAATTAGAATCGTTTAACTTAAACTCAAAACAATGGCCTGCGTACATTCGCCGAGTTCAACAGTTTATTTTGTTAAATGAGATCAAAGAAGAGTTACGGGTGCCTATGTTAATAACTGTTGTGGGCGAAGCAACGTACGCTCTTATGTGCGATTTGTGTTCTCCGGCGCATCCTGAGACTAAGACATTTGAAGAGCTAGTTAAATTAGTGACAGAACATCTGGAGCCACAGCGTTCGGAGATCGCCGAGCGGCACGTGTTTAGATTGCGCAGGCAACGGGCTGGCGAGCCGCTTGCTGAGTATTTACAATGTTTGAAACATTTGGCCAGCACATGCAACTTCTCAGGAAATCTAGAAGAAAATCTACGAGACCAGTTTGTTTCTGGTTTAGCGAGCGAAGCCATGCGTTCTAGAATTTTCGCTGAGAAAAAGATTCAATATAAGGAGGCGGTCGAGTTGGCACTGGCTCTGGAGGCTGCAGAGAAACACGCGGAGGTGAGCGGCAGCACTATGCTAGCCGGGACCTCAGGTGCAGGCAGCGAGGCGGGCGAAGGCCTGCACTATGCGCGCGCGGGACGCGGCCGCAGGGGCCAGCCGCCCGGCGCAGCGCGGGGCGAGCGGGCCGAGCGGGGCGCGGGCGCGAGCGCGGGGCACGCTTGCTGGCGGTGCGGTAAGGCGCATCGTGCGGACAGGTGCCGATTTATACATTATAATTGTGATGAGTGCAACCAGAGAGGTCATTTAAAGGTGATGTGTAAACAAGCGCGGAACGGTGGTCGAAGGGAAGGTCGACAAAACTACGTTGCCACTAGTGAGGACGATTCAGACAACATGTACAATATACAGGTATCTGCGGATGGTAATAAACCATTTTTCATCAATGTTAACATAGATGGTCTGAATGTTAGATGTGAAATAGATACTGGTAGTCGTATCTCAGCAATTAGTGATGAGATGTATAAGCGTTTATTTTCATATAAAACGGTGATACCGGATGACTCTGTTTTGCGCTGTTATTCAGGTTCACGTATCACATCGTTAGGTTATATAGAAGTAGATGTTTGTTTATTAGATAAGAAAGCACGCAACCTACCATTGTATATTATTAAGGATGGCGCACGGCCATTGTTAGGGCGTGATTGGATGAAAGCGCTTAGTATTAAGCAGATTAATATCCATAAAATGTTTGATGAAGAATCGAGTGTAGTAAGTGAATTACGTGCGCAGTATCCCGAGGTGTTTACGGAAAAAATTGGTACATGTAAGCGAGCCATTCGTTTGCAGCTTTCAGATAGTGATCCTATATATGTCCGCGCTCGGCCGGTGCCGCTGGCACTCCGCGCTCGCGTAGAACGCGAACTCGCGCGCCTCGAGGCGGACGGCACTATCTACCGCGTAGACTACTCAGACTACGGCACCCCAATTGTCCCGGTAGTCAAACAAAATGGGGAGATACGTATCTGTGGTGATTACAAGATCACTATTAATCCTAAATTAAAACGTGATTACTATCCTTTACCTCGCATTGAGGAGTTATTCGCGACCCTTAGTGGTGGTGATTGCTACACAAAAATAGACCTTAAACATGCTTATGAGCAGTGTCTATTAGCAGAAGACTCACAGCCTTATACGGCAATTACTACACATGTAGGGTGTTTTGTGTATCGACGTACACCCTATGGTTTGTCTTGTATTCCCGAAAAATTTCAAAAAATAATGGAGGAGACATTACGTGGGGTGCCTGGTTGTGTGGCAGTTATGGATGATATTTGTGTGACTGGGAACAACAAAGCGGACCATATGAATAATTTGAGAGCTGCACTCGAGAGGTTACGCGATATGGGACTCACGGTTAAATTGAGTAAATGTAAATTTTTACAAAAAAGTGTTAACTATCTAGGTTTTATTATAGATAAAGAGGGCCTAAGGCCCGACCCAACCAAACTTGAGGCCATTTCACAGGCACCTAGGCCTAAAAATGTGACGGAACTTAAAAGCTTTTTAGGTATGTTGAATTATTACAGTATGTTTATCAAGAATTTAAGTACACTACTTCATCCGTTGCATAATTTATTAAGAAAAGAGATCGAATGGAAATGGGACTCAAGTTGTGAGCGAGCGTTCAAAGACGCTAAGGGTGCCCTCCTGAGCGAGCGTGTATTGGCACACTATGAGGAGGGGCTGCCTCTGGTACTGTCCGTGGACAGCAGCGAATATGGGCTGGGCGCAGTGTTGGCGCACCGGTACCCGGACGGAACCGAGCGGCCCATTAGCTGTATGTCGCGCACTTTGGCACCAGCCGAGCGCAATTACAGCCAGCTGGATAAAGAGGCTCTCGCGATGTTTTTTGGGGTTACTAAGCACCATCACTATCTTTTTGGAAGGCATTTTTTATTACGTACGGATCATCAACCGTTGACACATATATTTGGGCCTAAGCATGGCATACCGCAGACCGCCGCCAGCCGGCTTCAACGCTGGGCAACACGATTGGCTGCGTACGACTTCGCAGTGGAGTTTGTTCGATCAGCGGCAAATGGACCAGCTGACGCATTATCGCGATTACCGCTACCTCAGGAGGGTCACTCAGTAGCAACTGTTGCCTACATTAATTTAGTAGAGGAATCTTTTCCGATTAGTTTTAAAGATATTGCGAAAGAAACTGAGAAAGATCAAGTACTTTGTAAGATAAAAGGTTATGTTATGTTTGGTTGGCCGTCGTTTGTCAAGCATGAGGATGAGAAGCCCTATTTTATAAGGCGACAAGACATTGTGTTAGATTTAGGTTGCTTAATTTACAAATATAGAATAATTATTCCTCCTAATTTACAAAAGAGTATATTGAAGGAGATCCATGAAGGTCATTTGGGGGTTAACAAGATGAAAAACTTATCTAGGAGCTATGTGTATTGGCCAAGCATAGATAGGGAAATCGAGGAGACATGTGCGGCCTGCGATGCATGTCGCTCGGTCCGGGACGCGCCGCCGCGCGCCCCACTTCATCCGTGGGAGTTTCCACTCTATGCCTGGCAACGAGTTCATGCGGACTTCGCGGAATGCGCGGGAAAAAAATATTTGGTCATGGTCGATGCTCATTCGAAATGGATCGAGGCTTTAGAAATGCGGAGTACCGATTCCCTTTCGACAACGAATGCGTTAAGGAGCATATTTGCTCGATTCGGTTTACCGTGTCAACTCGTTACAGATAATGGACCGCCATTTTTTTCCCACGAATTCAAAACGTTTTGTAAAAAAAATTGTATCGTGCACGTGACCACCGCTCCCTACCGACCGCAAGGTAACGGCGCCGCGGAGAACGCCGTTAAAATAATTAAGAAGGCTATTAAAAGAGCAGTTTACGAGGGTGAAAATGTCGCCACGGCTCTCAGCAAGTTTCTGTTGCAATATCGTAATTGCGAGCACGCCACGACAGGCGTCTCCCCGGCGGTGGCGCTGCAGGGCCGGCGTCTGCGCGCGCGTCTGGACGCGGTGAGGCCCGACGTACAGAGCGCCGTACACGCCGCACAGCGCCGCCAGGTGCGCGCCGGCGCCGCCCCGTCCTCGGAGCGGGTCCTCCGACCTGCCGACCCAGTGTTGGTGCGCGACTATACGCGAGGGGGGAGTAAATGGGCCGAGGGCACACTCCTACGCCAAACGGGACCCGTTTCCTATGAAGTAGACGTTGGGGGAACCGTGTGGAGAAGGCATTCTGATCAAATAATTAATGAGGATCGAAATCACGGGCGCTTCTCGTTAACGAGGACTGGAAGTCTGATTCCCCCGAGCGACAATATTAGCCAGGGATTGCCGGGAAAAGAATCGGTCGGTAGGGGATCCGCGGATATAGTACAGGACGGATCCGAGGGTGGGGGCTCGATACCGATACCGGGCACTGCGTCGGAGCTAGCTGCCCCGGACACTCCTCCGCCGCCGGCTATGTCCACTCGTGCAATGCGAGCGCTAAAGCGAGCTCAGGCACATGATTGATTAAGTATTTCTCTTGTGTTTTTATTACTGTGTGTTGTTAATAATAATAATTTGTATTTGCGTACATTCTGTCCTGAACTTGATGAGGGAGATAATGTGGTAATTATATTTGTTATGTTGGCGGTTCTGTAATTTAAATAAAGAACTGGCAGTCAGGAACCATCTCCCGCCTTTTATTGACGTCACAATGGTGACTAGACAACGGAATATTTACTCATATAGAGATATTTATATATATAGGTATATTAGAGAGATATATATATATATATATATATATATATATATATATAGCTAGATACATATGGCATCCAAGACTAAGTTACAAATACTCGTGTTCATCACACAAATATGTGCCCTAAGCGGGAATCGAATCCGCGACCTCAAGTTTCGCAGTCAGGAGCTCTAGCCACTAGATCAGACCTAAATTACTCAACCTCTTCGGATCTTATACTAATATAATACTCTTTCATTATTACATACACAAACAACCAACAAAACCTTGCTCTACGATGTTTATTAGAGCATTGATAAGGTTGCCTCGTCTGTACCATATGTATAGGACGTTTTATCATTCAAATAACTGCTAATTAAACTCATGTTACATTTTGATGTACATCAACCGATTTTAGATTACAATAGCGTATATAGCTGTACCTTAGTGCTAATGGGGTTTGAATAATACTTTTCTTCTAAACATGTCATGATACATGAACGATAACAAGTAATTTTGTGTAACAAATCTTCCAAAATCTACTTACTGAATAGACATCTAGAAGGTCTCAATTGGCTTGATGTAAATTATTATAAGTTTCTTGAAAATCTCGTCTACATGACCCATTTGGGTCTTCATAATTCAATATGTTTAAGGGAGGGCAGAAGCCTTTCGCACTCTTAAATATTTAAGTATGAGCATGTATGAAGAGAATGATGAAAGTAGACGAAGCGAAAGAGGTATGCAAATTTAGAGATAACTGGCGCGCTATTCTCCCTGCCTACCCCGTTAGGGACTCAGCGTGATGATATGTATGTATGTAAATATTTATGACAATAGCACATCTCGGCATGACCTCCGATCTTATGCAAAACATTCTTGGGTCGATACCTACCTGTAGGTATCTGAATCACCTTATCTTCAAAGCCTATTTTAAATATAGTAGGGTATTAAATTTCGTAAAGGTTCTTCAATTCTACTTACGCGTCATGTCATTCATAAATGGTTTCCGCAATTTTTTTTATGCTAATCTACATTTTTAATGTTCGCACTGACACTAGTACCCACTAATGTCCTTCGTAAGTTATCATTTCTTGCATTAAAAACGTTATTAAAATAAGTATGCCAAGGTATCATTAGAGTTAGTTGGATCTGAAATAAATAATAATAATAATAATACATTATTATTAATTTTTCGTAGTTGCATTGCGCTGATGTCATTCAATTCCATGTACATTCTAAAGTTGACAAATACTCTCTGCGAATTAACGAATTCTAGGCGTGTCCGTAAGTGGTATTTTTATAGTCGCAATAACCTACATTCATTCCTAACGTATTGAATTATGTATTTATTAACACAGAAACTAAAACGATATTTGTTGACAGCGTCTCTAACAAGGCACTCTCGTAACATTAATTTAATCAGCTGAATAAAGGCTCTTGATCAACCTCTATTGGTTCTAAAAATACTAGACGCCCAGCCTACATCAAAGTCAGCGGAACAGGTTTCCCAACGTATATGTTTACGAGAGGTACCCACAAGCGACTGAGGTCAAAACAAGTATTACATCATGCGATAGACAACCATAGCCATCGAAAATTATTTATCAACCATAGAGGCCAATCAACTCAAGGTACTTAACGATACGAATTCTCAGAGCCATTTGGAACAAGAGACAGGAGATGCTCAAAGTCTGATATAATACATATGCAACCGTATCATGTCAATATGTATAAATTACGTCACGTTGTTTGCCCGCGATGGAGCCTTAAACTACTTAACAGATTTTAATCAAATTTGCACACCGTGTGCAGTTTGATCCAACTTGAAGGATAGCTTACATCTCAATTTGTAGTCGCAATGTTTATTACAAATTATTTATCTATTATTTGACAGTCACAATTATCTGTTAGCTGGATTGAGTAACTATTTATTTACAATGTAATACATACAAAAAGCTTAGCTACAGCAACGCGTGGCCGGGACTGCTAGTGTCAATATTATATTCCAAATGTGTTATATGTTAGAAAGAATATTGTAAAATTTTATAAAAATAGTGACTTGCATAGTCTGAATAATACACGTAACAAAGATAATCTCCATGTATGTACCTACAGCTAGTTTACATAAAACCAGCAACTCATTTGTCGGACAAAGTATACGCTTTTTTAACAAGCTACATCAGAAAATAATTGAATTACATTTTGTAGAGTTTAAAGCTAGCGTTAGTGTCCCTTACGTTGAATAAAAGATTTAAAAATCTAGATTTTTGTCTGTAATGAGCTTTTTAAACAACTTTTTCCATGCATGGTGCTTATCCAATGACAGAGTGGATGACCATGAAGTCACGATATTCAACAATGCAGGTCCAATACAGAGAAGACAACTTCTATAATGGAGTTTACAAATTACTACGTTGTGAATCAGCTTGAGTATAACTTTACAAGTCTACATTAAAGGGACTTATTTACTTACTTACTCTAGTGTGTGGATACTACCTATACAACCTCTGAATACCCTTTCGGGGACCCCTTTAGGAAGGTGAGGGGAGATATATAAATATCTTAATAATTTTATTATCTACAGTATGATAAAAAACAGGCTGAATCATTACTAAAGCCACTTTCTAAGTTGTTGAAAACCTGATGTATTATATTCGGAGGTACAATTTTTCCAACAACGACTAGAATTTAATTTATATAACTAGCATCTTTAAATCGATAAAACTAAGGGAGTTAGTATCGCCGACTCCTGGAAGGGTTCTTCTCGGTGTCGGCGGTAACGTTAATTTAATTAATTATATTATTAAAATTAATAAGTGTACTCTGTGTCCCATAAACTGAATAAATTCAGATTTTTCTTTCAAAATGTTGCCTTGTCGATTATTGGCCATGTTCTGTGATCTTGGACCAAGTGTGGGGTGGTCAATTTTAATACAGTCCAGAAGTTCTGTTACACGTGATTTTCATGAGGAGGTTTATTAAATAGTGGTAATATCTTCATAAAAAGTCTGTAAACGCTCAAATAAACCGATTTCATATAGTTTTTTCAAGGAACCCACATATTTACGCGCCAGATCATATATCGGTATGCATACTTGTTTCCTTTTAACATAATATAATATCTATAGTAACTTTGACTACGTTCCTTTTAAATAGAATATTAATTTAAGCAATACAATTTATTAATTTTGAAATGTTCAATAATACTTTTACGAACTTTTTGCATGAATAAAATTGAGTCGACATGACAGAGTTTATTTTCGCGACTGTAATGAATAAAATAATAACAGCAAATGCATAGCTAATAATCGCAGGCACAGACCTCTATGAATCATAGCGTTAACAGACTTCGAACAATGAGTGATGAATCGCTTTATTTGTTGAAAATAAAAACAATACAATATTAGTAACATGTATTGCCGACAAAGCCACATGAGATAACAAGGACAGGCCGACCCAATTTTCGACGCTCATTGATTGAAATCCATGAGCGTTTGTCACAAAAATAACCTTGAAAACGGAGTAAAAAATAAAATTCCTCTGAGCAGTCTAATAATACATTTTGGCGTAACGCCACCATGACAACACATACTTGTACTTATGGAGAAATATCATGGATTAAAAATCCACAAACACAATATTGTATGAACAATGTAAACATACCTACGAATACAGGAAGCAGTCCGTATTAGTCCGCAGTTTAGCGGGTCACTTGCGGTTTCAAAGAACACACTGTTTGAGCACGGGGTCGATCTACCATAGAACAAAGGAGGAATTCACCGATACACAGTTACATCATCGAACATTCGCGGAAATTAGCAGAGTAACAAAACGTATCTAATTCACAACACTGAAATAATTAGCGGCACGCACCGCGTGTTACCGGCGGAGTGGTACGATCCGGTGTGGGATTGGTGAATAAGTTTAGTTGTTTAGTTAGCGTGGTATATTAAATAGGATTACGGTGATTGGTTAATTGAATAGCGTCGTGATAAGCGCAAGCCGCAGAGGTCGCCGCGCGACTGCCGCCCGTTGTATCATTCACGCTCACGCCGGCTCACGTGCCTCGACATGCAAAAACTTTTACGCAGACTTCGAAAAAGTAGTAGAGTACCGATAAAATTTATTCAGCCGAACAGGTGGTGGACCTCACTATGAAGGCCGGCCGACCCATTCTTACACTCCACGTGGAAGAATGCCTACAAAAATGCTACAACAACTTGTAGGTGTTTGAACGGAGTTTCCATTAGAATGACGACTTGATAAATGTCACTACGTGTCATGCGTGTGAACGCAAACTTTCCTAAGGGGCCATCAATAAATCACGTGATACTTTTCAGTAACTTTGTAAAACCCCCAACTCTCACCCCAGTGAAGTTCCAGGCTTGCACTATACCCATAAACGTATAGTGCACGTGTGAAAAATAAATACGATATGTCACTAAACACCTATCACATAGTGAATCTGAATCCCCTCATTCGAGCCTCTTGTGATTATGTAATGGACCATACACAGAGAGAAAACCTATCGTAATGTTCGGGATAATTTAATGATAGCCGGTTCATGCACTTAAACGACACTTTATTCTATACACAGAATAATTCCGGAAGCTTGTACAATAAATCCGTACACTTCGCTACAATTCTATTCACTATAACACTGATCACTACAACACAGTACTAGTAAAACACAATAAACACTAGACACTGAAACACTTCTACTCTGTGTACACTGTAACTCTCACTAAAGACACTAATACAACACTTGTAATCACTTGTCACTATCACACTCGCTCGTCGGAGTGAACTCGAACTGAACTCGGAGAGAACTGACTCGCTCAGACTCACTAAACTAACTCTCTAAACTGACTCGCTCAGACTAACTGACTCACTTAACGAACTCGCTCAGACTGCCCGACTGACTGCCCGGACTCCCCGTGCCTTTTGTATTGTCCTCGCAGCGAGTTCCGAACTTTGCTACTTAACCGTCAATGGCGAGACCTAGGCCTCCAGCCAGGCATCTCTTTATTTCTACAACACAGCTATGCACCCCTGTGGGGCAATGAACCTCGGCTTAGGGCGTTGCTGGATCGCGAGCAAGGGAGCTGGACTGGACTGGTAATTTTATTTAAATATTATTTGGGGGCGGGATTTGCGCGTCTGGCTCGGCGCGGGCCGGCGTTTGCGGCGGGGTCGGGGGGGAACATTACGGCTTATTCGCGTCGAGCCTCGCCGGCGAGGACGGAACAGTGGTCGGTTGTGTGTAGTGTTGGTATGTTTTTGTCGGGCGTCCTGGAGGACCGTTATGTCGTCATCCGGTTCGATGACGGCATGTTTTGGACGCCTTATCTTCGAGATAAGGGAAGGAGTGTATCGGGCGGCCGATACGACGAGGGGGTTGGGGTGGTTTACAGCAGAATCGAAATGACGTTTGGACAGTTTTTTCAAAAACTGTTTTATGGTTGGGACCTTGAGGTCAACGTGGAGTTGACTATTACGCATGTACCACGGGGCACCTGTGGCTCTCCGGAGAAACCGGCTTTGGAGCACTTGCAGGGGGTTGAGTGTTGACTTGCTAGTGTGTGCGAACACTACACCCGCATATGTCATGATTGGTCGAATGCACGTCGTGTAAATCCTCACCTTGGATTTCAATGAGAGTTTACTTCGTGCATTCAACATGCTGTGAAGTCTACCGAGCGCGAAGGCGGCTCGCGCGCGTACCGCCTTTACGTGGTGACGGAAAGAAAGGCGTTGATCGAGGATCACACCCAGGTATTTGGCTTTTTCTTCCCATGGAATGGGTTTGCCGAAGAGGGTGATGGGGGCTACCCGTGGGCGTTCGAGGCCTTTCCAGAATAGAATGGCTGCGCTTTTGGTGGGGTTCACTTCAATTCTCCATTTCCGGAACCACCGCCCCAGGGCTGTGACCGCGGATTGGAGGTTGTCGTGAATTCCCTCGGGAGTTCTACCTTTGTAGTAGATAGCCGTATCATCGGCGAATAGAGCGCTTTTAACTCGTCTGTGGAGGGGAATGTCGCTGGTATAAAGCGTGAATAGGAGTGGCGAGAGCACAGAGCCTTGCGGGACTCCTGCTTGTATGGGTGGGGGGAAGAGAGTGTGCCCTCGACTCTGTAGCGGAAGGAGCGGTTCGACAAAAAGTCCCGTACTATGCGTACTAGACGGTCCGGCACGCCCAACTGGTACAGCTTGTATATTAAGCCGTTGTGCCAGACCTTGTCGAATGCCTTCGCCACGTCGAAGAGGAGCATACCCGTGGTAAAACCGAATTGGAAGCCGCTACTGACGTCTTCCACAATTCGGTGGACTTGTTGTACACAGGAGTGTTTGGTTCGAAAACCGAACTGTTGGTCAGGTATGACTTTCTTAGAGTCTGCAAAACTCTTTAATCTATTGTAGATAAGTCTCTCGTAAATCTTGCCAAGGACGTTGAGGAGACTGATGGGGCGATAACTGGAGGCTTCGGTCTTGGGTTTCCCTGGCTTGGGAATACCTATAACCGTTGCACTTTTCCAGGATTGGGGGAAAAAGTTGTTGCTCAGTGCTGCATTGAAGATGGCAGTGAGCAAAACTATGAGATAAGGGGAGAAGAGTTTGATAACTCTGTTAGCGATCCCGTCGGGACCTGGGGCTTTCCTGGGGTGAAGATCCTTGATCACTTTCCGGACTTCGTCCACCGTGATTGGGGCGATAGGGTGGTCTGGGTGTTCGGAGGGCGGGTGGGATAGTTTGCTTTCGACCTCGGCGTCCACCTTCTTGAGGTGGCGCTGATCTACTGGCAAGGTGCTGGGCGTACATTGAGCCTCGAGACTGTCGGCCAGGCACTCGGACTTCTCGTCGTCGTCAAAGGCGGGCCCTTGATTTGGACGAGTGAGTGGAGGCATGGACGAGATTTTGTCTGATTTAAGTTTCCGTTGGAGATGCCAAAAGGCCAAGTGACTCGGTTCAAGTTCCCCTAGGAACTTGTTCCAGCGAGCGTCTCGCAGGTCTTTCATGCGGTATCTCAGCTTGCGCTGGAGTGACCTCAGAAAGGTGCGGTTCGCTTCAGTCGGGTGAGCTCTATGCGCTCGGAGGGCGGCGTTCTTTTCCGTCACCAGTTCACGCACGTCATCGGGAAGTTTCCAGCGATGGTCTTCCATCACCGGAACTTGTCGTGAACAGGAGTCCACGGCTGACTGTACGTGAGCTGTGAGGGAATCGACCGCCTTTTGAGTGTCGGCTGCCGACTCTATGAGGGGCGGGATACTATCTAAGTGAACAGATGAAGAGGACTTGAGGAGTTCCTCCAGTTTTCTCCAGTCTGTTATCTTTTTCTGAGGCGAGGGCTGACCTGAGTCCGGGGGGCCTAATCGGGGGGAGAGCGCTAAGGTCACAGGTCGGTGGTCGGAATCTAATTCGTCGTGCGACCTCAACGAGTGCAAACGAAGGTTTACATTCTTGAGGATCGCAATGTCTAGTACGTCCGGTCGGTGGTTGATATTCTCGGGGTAGTGGGTGGGGTGCATAGGCGCAATGACGTCGAATTGGAGGAGCCCGCTGAGGTCCTCCAATTGGCGTCCTCTGTTATTTCGTGAGTGGCTATTCCAAGCATCGCTCTTGGCATTCAGGTCACCCGCGATAATAACCGAGCTACTAAGGTTGATGAGGGCTTTGATATCCGCTTTGATATCGGCCGTCGCGTTAACTGGGGAACAGTACGCAGAGACTATCGTGATCGGCTGATGGCCGGTCATTCCTAATCGACAGATTGAGGTCTCAATGTGGGAGAGGGTTGGCGGTTGGATCGGTATACAGTGCAGGGACCTCTTGTAATAGATCAAAGTACCACCGAGGGCGGATCGAGATCTATCATTGCGAACTACGCAGTAGTTTGCAATTCTAGGGTCTCGGTGTGATGGTTTCAAGAAGGTTTCCTGCACTAAGAAAACGTCGATATTGTTGTCGCGGAGGAACGCGGCGATCTCTTCCTTTTGGCTGTGAATGCCGTTGGCATTAAAGTAGCCAATTGAAAGTGATCGGGGTTTGATTCTGCTGCTTACGTTTGAGTCCATTATTGGTTAGACGAGAAGGTAGCCAGGGACTCTGATACATCGGCGTAGTCGCCGAGCACCTTGAGGAGGGCCAGAGGGTCCTTCCGGACGGCCCTGAGGCTTCGTGCCATCTCGTTAACCCGTGAGAGGTTGACGGTGGAGAAAAGATCCGCCAGGAATGCCATGTTGGCGGAGGTTTCAGAGGGGGAGGAAGTGGGCTGGACCGCCTGGGGTCTACGAGGGGGATAAGCAGCCTGGGGCTGGGGCTGTTGAGGTTTGGCGGTGGTGAGCGACTGCAGAGGTGTAATCTGCGGGCTCGGGGCCGCTGAGGGGACCGGGGGGGACGCTTGTGGGAGGGGTGGAAAGTCCCTTGGAGGGAGGGCCCTCCACGGGGAAGGTCGAGGTGGGGCGGGTTGCGCGGGGGGGGCGTTACGCCATTCGCGGGCCGCCGCCCTCTTGACCACGACCGGTCTGGGCTTGGGGGCTTTGGGACAGCCCCTGTAATTGGCCGGGTGGCCTTCCTGGCGGCAAAGCACGCAACTAGGGGGCGAGTCGGCGAGTGTGCGGTCCTTAGGGCGCGAGCAGTCGCTCGTCCCATGATCACCCAGGCACTTGACGCACCTGGGTTTCGCGTTGCAGTTACGCGAAGCGTGCCCGTATAGTTGGCAGTTGTGACACTGCCCTATAGGGCCGCCCTTGTGGGGAGTTTCAACCCTTATGCCAGACAGGTGGCATAGGGTTTTAATCTTAAAGACGGCTTTGCCGTCGGGGGAGTTCTCGCAGATGGCGAGAACCATGTTAAATGCCTCTCCGGCATTTTGTCGGTGCATGCGGTGCACCTCCTTCACCGCGACATTCTGAGCCTTCAGATCATCTTTGATCGACTCGGTATCGATTTCGCGTGGGACGCCGCGGATGACGACCCGGAGTAAACGGTCCTCCGGCAGGTCATAAGTGTGGTATTCCACACTTCTGGCCTGCAGGAGCTTGGTGAAGGCTCTGAATTCGGTCGAATTCGGGAGGTGCACCTTAATGCCTTCGGCTGTGGCCGTAGCACGAGTGAAGTTGATTTTGTTGGTTTTGCACCAACCGGAGATTTCCGTCCACTTGGACTTAGTGTGGACGAATACGGGGGGGCACGAGCGCTCCTTCGTCGAGGAGGGCCGCGTGGGTCGCGGGACGGGGGAGAGCCGGCTAGCCTGAGTGGCTTCGGCTTCCGGAGAGGCGATGGGACCGGGGGAAGGGGGTGCCGGGGAGGGGGCTGCCGGGGAGGACTGTGCGGAGGGCACGGGTACGGTTTTGGGGGCTTTAGTCGGGGGGGAAGGTGAGGTTGAGGCCTCCTTCTTTTTAGCGCGTCTGGTGCGCTTCTTGGAGCCCGTGACGGGCGTGAATTCGTCCGAGGAACCCTCGGACGACTCAGATTGAAGTGACTCCATTTCGGAGTCTACGATAACAGAGTCGGGGGACAGGGGGGAGTCTTGAGCCTTGTTGGCCTCATTGGTGACGTCAATGATAGCGCTCTTGTCGAGCACTGCTGTTGCGTCGGCAGTGGAAGTACCCGCGATTACGTCGCGGGTGAATTCGTCAAATTGACGTCGGAGGGTGGGCACGGCTTCTAAGAGCCGCGCGAGAAATGCCACGCAGGCTTGGGGGTCCATACTTATGGACATGACGTTGGGCGAGGGAAACGTGTTTCGGGGCGCGGTCGCCCAGGGGAAGAAACACGCAAAGAAACCCCTGGTGACTTTAACGTTAGGAGACCGATCCCCGGGGGTTGACCCGGGGGTGTGTACTGAACCCTCCCTGTCGGGTGTAGACAGGGAGGTGAGTGTGCCTATGGTGTGAGCCCTAAGCTTGTATTCCCGCTGCCAGTCTTATTGTGCAGCGGGTTCCTGACTGTTCCGGTGTAGAGAGCACTAGTCCGTGGACAGTGCCCAAACTAACACCGGAGGATAGGAGGTAAGGGATAGGAAGGGTGGGCGGTGGGTGATAACCAGGCGCGACTAGGGTAGACCCCAAGGCCGGTGAACCTGGTCCCGACCGTTTGTAGCCTTACCCTGAAGGGGCAAGGCTAAGAGCGCAACGGGTCAGCGCCCCACTCGGTTCGTTGGCACCGTTTGGTTTCCACCGAATGACCACGAAACTGTGGATTTTCCCAGAAGGGGACAAATATTATTGTCGAGAAACAAGAATTGTGATTGTTGTTGCCTTGAAAAAGGCGACCAACAATCACCACGTGCGGTGCGTAGCGGCTAGCTAACGCGTGGCGATTTGCGTAGCGGCGGGTGTGGCTTCTGCCGGTCGTAGCGGGCGCAGAGCGCGGGAGCGGTGGGAGCACACGTCTGCTCGGTACGGCGGCCGGAGCGGGAGTGACTCCCCGTGCCCATCGGATACCGCCTTATATATGGCACCGGCACGATATACTAGATATCGGTGGAAGGCTCTAGACTGCCATTAAGATGTTCGTAGAATTGCCGTGTGAATGCATCCGCAGAACAATGGCCGGGCGACGAAAACAACTTGTTTACGTCCTTTCTTAATTGCCTCCTTTTGTCTATATTTCCGGCTAAATGTTGTTGTTTGGCATGACTTTCACACGGCAAGCCCTCCAGAACCTTCCATCGTAACAGTAATCTATCAAGAAATTGTCCACGCTTTTCTTGATCCTGAAAAGCAACTGAAAAGTTGCAAAAATGCAGCGCAGAGCAACGGGTGCAGCACAGAGATTTGTGATAGATTTTTCTAGAGTCGGCCAAGTAATTCCCCTGGTGGTACATGTCGTCAGACTGGCTGCACGTACCTTCGCCACCTCAGTGGTAGTAAAACGATATAAACAATCTGTTTTACTTAAAATAAACGTGTCATTAGTTAATTTTAAACATGACCCAATAGTTTCGTTATCGCGGAAATATTCGTAATGTCAGGATACGTGTTTTAGATACAAATTATTTCAATAATATTATATGACCTACGAACGTTATCTTTTATACTTGGACGGTAATTTGTAGTTTAGGATTGATTGTTCTGTATAAAATTTTCATCTGAAACATTTTGACGACATATGGGATTATTATGTAACTCTTTAGAGGAATGCAAAATATTATATATAAAAGAAATCTTTTGCTATAATAGTCTTACAGAACAATAATCAAATTATTTTGATATACTTTACACACTTAGTTTACATTCATTTATAGTACACAAAGATAGAGAAGACTGTTGGCCGCGGGTCATTTCGCTTTGGAACTTTTTGAATTTGGTCATTAGCACCATAGCGTATAAACTTTATTTATTCTCGTTCAGTGTCATTTAAATCATTACATTAATTCCCAAACGTTAAATTATATTGTGGTAGATTTTGTATTTCTTCCTTCATACAGTAGATAAATAGTTATTTCACCCCACATATTCAACGGGAATTTTATTTCCATTTGCGCTTATAATATAAATAAAATACGTAGGAATATCTCCCAAATCAGTCTTAGTTCACATAGTGATATTTATAACAAAAGTAAATCAAAGGATTTTCGCAATTGAAAATCCGGCATTCCGTGTTATATTTATAGAGAATGAAGCATTGCCTCAGTGTTACCATCTCACCTACCACTCGGGAAAACAATGGCATTTAGCCAAAAACTAACGGTTCTGACGTCTAATCTTATTTACTATGAGAATATTTCGGATTCTTTGCTGGAAGGAACGATTAAGTAAAGGAGAATGCAAAGACCTACCAACTCTTCAAAAGGATGACAAGACATAATAATTATACGTATATCATTGCGAGTATATATTAAGCATTAACTAGCTGTGTTCCACATACAATTTTATTTTATTCTGAGATTTTTATACTGTTATAAATTCGGACAAATCAGTCCCAAACTTCATCCAATTCCGTTTAGTCGTTCTTTCTTTATTTGAAATAATAGAAATTATAATTAAAATATTAATTATTAAAATAATTATTTATATTAATAAATATTAAAC
Source organism: Drepana arcuata (assembly GCA_016069955.1). Taxonomy (NCBI): domain Eukaryota; kingdom Metazoa; phylum Arthropoda; class Insecta; order Lepidoptera; family Drepanidae; genus Drepana; species Drepana arcuata. The sequence goes on from JACCPG010000178.1 coordinate 217,616, forward strand.
TTTTTGATTGGAAATCAAATATACTAAATATATTATATAAATAATTGATTGAGCATTGAACAGCTTAAGATGGCGACATGCCGTGACACTTTTGAAAATCGGTCATTTAGTGTGTTGTTAAATCGAAAAAATCTTACCTTTCCTTTTCATATTGGTTTAAATTAAAGTCTTCGGTACAGTACAGATTTTTAGGCTATCCGAAGGACTCATAACGGTTCCAAGTTTCAATATATAAAATAACAGATGTAATGAATACTAATGCAAATGCAGTGTGCATGTGATTGTGTGACTCAGCTCGTGCCATCCATCGTGAATTGATTAGATAACAACAATTGGACCCAGATGCGCACGCCTGCGCGCAGGGACCATACATCCAGGGTGACCATGGGTTTCGGATCTATATATACCTACCATACTTATTTCTTATTACAATTACTCAAATTTCAAACAAAATTTGAATTTGATGGTAATATTTCAATACCCAAAGTTTAAATATTTTTTTTTGTAAAATCACTTACGTGTTAAATAAAAATAAAGTTTTATATCAGCAACATGATTTATCTGAGAGGATAATCGAACTACAAATAGCATAACGACCATTGTTATAAGGAAAATATAGTCGCAAGATGTTTACTCTGACAACGTAATTATGTAATATGTGAGTAAAAGGGTTTTTAAACCATGAACGTAAATTTGATTTTATGATATTTAACTAGGATTTAATTTAGATGATAGTATTTTTTTTACAATTTTAATTAAGAATGCCTTGCTTAAAGCAGTATTTGGAAAAAATATTTTGTTTAAATCTTAATTTTTATGAATTTAAGACAACCATGACCATGTCCCTAAAATTTTGAAAAGACAGACACCCTATGAAAAAAAAAGAGAAAACATACAAGGTATTGTTCGTTGCATCAATCACACATTGTATACTATAAGACGTATGAATTATACATAGACCCATTGTTGAGCATTATGGGCAAATATATTTAATTTGCTTACAATCGATGCGGGAAATTGATATTGGAACACAATTTGTGCCTTGTAGTCACATGTTCATCGATGCTAACGTAATGTGTAGTGATTAATATCGTAAATCTGAAAATTTGTTAGAGTATCTGTTCCTCTTTCACGCTTAAAATACTGAATGGAATTCAATGAAATTTGGCACAGAGATAGATTTTTAGAAACGAAATCGAATTTTATGGGGCTAAACCGGCTAGGATTAAATAATCATGGGAGTAGCCCTGTTTTAAAGAGCTCTTGTCGTTAATTTGAGGTTTCTCGTGACAAGCGCGGGCTGAGATATGAGCTCAGGCAATCATGGCAATGTCGCCAGTCGTCTTAGTAGCACTACTACACGGCACATTTCGGTAAAATATCTCCTACCATCTCTCAATAAAAAATATTAATAAAATCGTAATTAGTTCTGCGAACAAGAACATAGGTTCTTTAATAACCATCGATTATTTACAACACTATACATTATTTTTATATATATATCCTCACGCCTTCCCACAAGGGTCCCCGAAGGGGTAGGCAGAGGTGTATAGGTAATACCCACACACCCACTTTCCGCCAGAGGTATATTAGGTGCCAACGTGACAGATGGCGAGTCCATCGCCGTTACTCAAGCACGACTATACATACGCCTTTGAATTTCTTCTCAGACGTATGCAGGTTTCCTCTCGATGTTTTTCTTCACCGTAAAGCTCGTGGTGTGACTAATCTTTTTAGGTAAAAAAAAATAAATAAATTAGAATTACTTAGGTACCGATAATATCGATCTGCGACTCAGATAAAATTGATCGATCAATCAAGGGTGACATGGTCAAGAGTACACCAAGCCGGCGAGTATGTATGAACATTGATGAATGTGGATGCGGCGAAAGAAGTCTGTTGGTGTAGAGACAACAGGCGCTCTGCCCAGGCTGCCTACACTGTTTCTACTACAGGGTTTCAGCGTGATGATTACCAGATACGAACTGCTACAAATATTAAGTTGCATTGTTATTCGAGGATGTATGAATCATTATGATCTGAGATTATGTTTCATGAACGTACTTACTGTGGTACCAAGTACCATTTCAAGTTTCGAATGGCGAACCTGTCTTAACAGGAAGTTTAAGTTTAATAGAACCTCCCACGAACTTACGCCTTAAAGATATTCGAGACAGTTGTTGAATGCCTTAATGTCATCACAGGACGTAAATAGATAATGACGCATTTACACGTTGTTATACAACTATTAGTCATAACTTGTATTCCTTATAAGGATAAAATGTTCAATAATGTATATGATACTGTACTACTTCAAAGCAAGGAATGATGCCATCTTATATTTCTAAAAGCATTATCTAAGAGACGGATTAAATAGAAGGTTTTTTTTATTTAAAAAACTTTCGTGAAACTAAAAAGCGTACCCAGCTAAGACTTATTGTAATGTTCATTACTATTGAATATACACCTATAGTAAATTTAATTCGCATAAAATTATTAATTATTTTTCTTTTATAATTTTAATTAATAAAAATGGCTAGCACATTTATCATATGATAGTGGTTTTTTTATATCGTATTTTTTTCGTATAACGAACATATCTAAGCCCTTATCCTACTTATATTTTAAATAAAAAAAAATGGTAGCGTGAAACTATGGGGCACGGCAAGTTTATCCATAAACTAAAACATTACGTCATGATTAACGAAACGATGCCAATCAATAGTAGAATACAATCTAGTACAAACAACCTACTGCAGATTTGATTAGATTTCATCCTACAAATCCACCTACGTCCTCACAAATCCCAGTGTCTATAATAATAATAATAATATGTACGGATTATATTTATTATCTTTTCAGCTTTCTATAAGATATTATTACGCCTAATTCAGTAATTTAATAAAAGTGACATCACATGAATGTAGTCATTGACTACCAAATGTGAAATCTTAAATAGGGTAGGTACATATTGCGATTTGTGTACAAGTACCCATAAAGTGGGTAGGTTTATTGGTTTGTTTGTTTCACCAATTCAAAACTGTGGAGCATTTATAGAACTTTATTGCTTATTCAATCTCAGGTTCATGTTTCCCGCGTGACTGGGAAATAAATATGTGGAGATGAGGATATTTAATATTTTAGTTTTATTTTCACAACAATGCAAAAGAAACACTTATTTCTGGAATGTTTCATTTATTTACTTTTATTTACATACACATATAATCCATATTTGATGAAGACTATCTGTCACGTTTGCACTTATATATTTATAAATAAATAATAAATAAATATCCTCACGCCTTCCCACAAGGGTCCCCGAAGGGGTAGGCAGAGGTGTATGGGTAATACCCACACACCCACTTTCCGCCAGAGGTATATTAGGTGCCAACGTGACAGATGGCGAGTCCATCGCCGTTACTCAGGCACGACTATACATACGCCTTTGAATTTCTTCTCAGACGTATGCAGGTTTCCTCACGATGTTTGCCTTCACCGTAAAGCTGGTGGTGTGACTAATCACTGTACTTAAGTTCAGAAAAACTCATTGGTACAGTCGGGATTCGAACTTGCGACCTTTGCGTCGCAGGCAACTGCTCGAACAACTCGGCCACCACGGCTCTTACTTATATATTTAATAAATATATATATCTCTACGTGGAGATTTTCGCGTTCAAGCAGATAGAAGGGGGAATATCAAATATATAACGTCAATGTATAACTTCGATGTAACAAAAAACCTTATTCAATTATTTATAAACGCGTAATTTTAATTGATATTTAATAAAACTATAAATGGCGGCACATACAAAGCGTCGCTTGTACTCCCAGCTGGCACGTCGCCATATGTTCAAATTGTGTATTTTGATGGATACCCGTTATTTCAGTTGCACGTATTTAGATCAAAAGTGTCACGCGGTTGCAGCCACGGATAATAATCCGTATGCCAAGCGGCTATTTATAGGGCTTCATACCCTCAAAGGGTCAACGGATGGCTGTAAAATCATGCATGTCAGTTTATCTGTCCAACATACTATAATTACAATTTCTAGTAACAATTTATTATATATTTTTTTTTTATACCACTTGGGTGGTAAACAAGCATGCGGTCCGCCTGATGGTAAGCGGTTACCGCCGCCTATGGACGCTTGCAATACCAGGGGTATCACTCGCGCGTTGCCGACCCTGCAGGAATCTTTTCACACCCTTCTTGAAGAACTCTAGCAACTAATTTATTCACAGGTGTTTAAAAAAATATAATAGTTGTATTTTAGACGTTGTAGTTTTGTAAATATACCCCAGACGTGGCAATAAAACAAACACCTCCAAAGATAAAAAATATACAACATTATTACAGGTATAACAATATTAACCCTAAAACATGGTGTTATAGCATGTAATTTTTTATTTGCTTCCCCGTATTGTACCTACTATTTCACACATTTGACTGCAAGTGTCTTATTTTCTAAGACTCCCTGTCAACATTGTCCCGCCTTCTTCCCGTCCCCGAAGGAGTACGAAGAGGTGTGTATGTGGTATCCACACGCATACACACACTTTTTGGTCGGAATTAGACTTAAATTTGTCTCGAATGAAACTGGTTACCAATATAGCTTTTTATATATCAGTATTTTTTTTAGTATACCTAATTATAAATCGAGCGCTGTATATTAAATAATGTTCGTAAAAGAGTCCGGGTCTTAATTGTTGAGCTGAACTGATCTATAAAATTTGTAGTGATATGCATTTAGAGGTAGTTCCGAGTTGCCCTTGTACAAATCGTTCTAATAGTTTTGTTATATATTGTATCTCTGAGCTAATAAACTAATAACACAGTTAATCTTTTCCAGGTGCATTCCCTTTGTCATACGTGACAGTGCTCACGCCATGCATTACAACAATAAGACAACGAAACCGTTTGAAGACAAGTCATGTGCAGAAACAACTCGTTTCAGTTAGTGTCTCATTATATGCAAAACGTGGCGTTATTGAAGACGTATACATACAATTTATAGTACTGTCATTTCGTGCCACAATAGACCTCTTACTAGTGCTTTTATTTGGCGAAAATTAAGTTTCGTAAATTGTGTACTTTTAGGGGAAGAAAAAATTGGACTACGAGTAGAGATTTCATGCTAACATACATATCATCACGCCAAGTCCCCAACGGGGTAGGCAAAGAGTATAGAACGCCAGTTCTCTCTAGACCTGTCCACATTCATCAGTCAATTCATACATGCTCGTCGGTTTCGATTACTCTTGACGTTCCCGTACTTGAGCGTCCGATCGATTCATTCCAGGTATATTTGTATATACCTGGAATGCGCTGTTTTACCGCGCCTACTCTAAAATACATAAACTGAAATAGCTTAAATATATTTAGGTGTCAACATGAAAGATGAAGAGTTTATTATCGTTTCTCAAACACGCATACATACGTCTTTGAAGTTCATCTGAAGTCACCGTAAACCTCGAGGTGTAATTCATCACTGTACGTTTAAAAATCTCTTTGGAATGTTTACGTTGCAGGCGCCTACTGGACCTACTTTGCCATCTTGGCTCTTGGACTTACACCCATTTTTGTATTGTCTCAAATGGCAACAGATGACGAGTCTATCAGCCCCCCGTCAAAGGTATAGAGAGTGCCATCCACGAAGAGGCGCCCCACAATTCTTCCATATAGTTTATAGTGTAAGTGTGCAACCTTTCACTAATGTTTGAGTATTGTCGGTACACACTGATTACCTATAAGTGCACACTACAATTAATGCACTTGGGTCATACTCCCTGCATCCCGGGACCCCCTCGACTAGAAATTGGTGGGCGCGTCTTCATTGATGGCACTATCTGTAGTGCGCTATAAAATGACAACTCACCCGTATCGCCTACAGCTTGACTCAGCGTGTTTTCTGTAACAGGTCGCAGCGCCTCAACTGCGCTGATGTAGCCCAATCGATCGGCAATTGCACATGCCGTTTGTCCGTTCTATACAAATGGAGAATAAGTCATTTAAAACCTGGCACTAATATAACGAGATGGGGCTAGTAGTGCATTTGTATCTCACTTGCACTCTCGCTCACACTCGCTATATTTGTATCACACATATATAGCGAGTGTTCGCCCAAAGATTTGCTATACTTTCTGTATAAGTAATTACTCACAGCTGATAATGCATTGGGATCCGCATTGTTCTTCAACAGGAGTTGAATGATGAGCGTGTGCCCTTGCTGCGCCGCCTGGTGCAATGGTGTAAGCCTGTATGTGTGTAAGAATTCGAATAAAATACACGGCTCGGCTGCCAAGGATGATATATACACTAGTTTGTCATAGTGAGTGTAGATAAAAGCCCTAGAAAGTTGCGAGCGTACAGCACCATAAGTGTGCGTACGTGTAGCCGCATGTGCGTGCGTGCGTGTAGTTGTATGTGTGCCTGCATGCAGGTGCGTGTGTGTGCGTGCGTGCAACCGCATGTGCGTGCCTGCGTGCAATTGCATGTGTGTGTGCCTGTGTGCAGGGGAGTGTGTGTGCCTGCGTGCAATTGCATGTGTGTGTGCCTGTGTGCAGGGGCGTGTGTGTGCCTGCGTGCAATTGCATGTGTGTGTGCCTGTGTGCAGGGGCGTGTGTGTGCGTGCGTGCAACCGCATGTGTGTGCTTGCGTGCAATTGCATGTGTGTGCGTGTGTGCAGGGGCGTGTGTGTGCGTGCGTGCAACCGCATGTGTGTGCTTGCGTGCAATTGCATGTGTGT